>CAUYUJ010007669.1:425896-513092 GCA_963575745.1 Prorocentrum cordatum
TTGCAAAAAATAAGGTAAAGTGGACATTCGCGCGCGCAAGACGAAATCCTTCCAAAACCTTAGTGTTCGCAGCGATTTTAACATAAAAACATCAAAAAACCAATGGTTTTTCAACAAAAAAATGTCAAAATCTCATCCCGCGCGCTCTTGCGGATTCGTAGGAAACCCAACACTTTTTAAACATTTCTGTCAAACGGGCTTTTGCGAGCAACTTTTTCGAACTTCTGCGACAACGGTTGCGCACCTGCCAGGGCCATCATCCCTGTCAAATAATACCATGCGGGACACATTCGTTTTTTCTTCGCGCGCGCACGCCGAAATCTCCAAAAACCATTGGGCTTCTTAAGAATTTTAGCACCGCGCATCATAAAATCTTGTGAGTACGTATCTTGTGTATCATGTGTATCATGTACCATATGCATCATATGCAACAGATGTTCTGTGGAAGGCTTAACAACTTCTGTGGGTTAACAAGGCTTAACAACTTCTGTGGGTGTACGAACGTAGGCTTAACAACTTCTGTGGGTGTGTACTCCACGCCAGTGTAGTAGCCACGGTCGTCCGCAGGCCACGAAGTGAAGTGTCCGAACGTCATAGGGCGGGAAGCTGGGTGTGGGTGGTGGCGAAGAGTCGTGTGGATATTTGGTAGAGCTTGCACTGCCCCCCCACAAAGTGGGGGTATTGGCTGGCGTCGCATGAAAACCCTGGCACTGGTGAGAACACTGAGCGTTCGGGTAAAGTGATTGTTGTTGTTGTTGTTGTTGAACATTATTACTTCTAAAGAATAATTATTGTTGGGGCCCCTGGTGCACGACCCCCCCGCCGCGCCTAGGCCGCAGCCACATTTTCATCATTTTCGTGAGGAAGTCTCAGGCAAAACGGGTTGGTCCGGATCCGGTTGTTTTGTTACGATCGCTTTCCCTTGCAAAAAATAAGCTAAAGTGGACATTTCTTGTTCTAACATAACCAAACTTCAAGAATCCCTTGCAAAAAATAAGGTAAAGTGGACATTCGCGCGCGCAAGACGAAATCCTTCCAAAACCTTAGTTTTCGTAGCGATTTTAACATAAAAACATAAAAAACCAATTTTTTCAAAAAAAAATGTCAAAATTTCATCCCGCGCGCTCTTGCGGATTCGTAGGAAACCCAACACTTTTTAAACATTTCTGTCAAACGGGCTTTTGCGAGCAACTTTTTCGAACTTCTGCAACAACGGTTGCGCACCTGCCAGGGCCATCATCCCTGTCAAATAATACCATGCGGGACACATTCGTTTTTTCTTCGCGCGCGCACGCCGTCGTCGTCGGCCGCGGGGCCCTGAATAGTAGCCACGGTCGTCCGCATGCCACGAAGTGAAGTGTCCGAACGTCATAGGGCGGGAAGCTGGGTGTGGGTGGTGGCGAAGAGTCGTTTGGAAATTTGGTAGAGCTTGAACCGGCCCCCCCACAAAGTGGGGGTATTGCCCGCCTCCTATGAAAACCCTGGCACTGGTGAGAACGGAGTGTCCCCACGTGCTAGTAATTGTTGTTGTTGTTGTTGTAGTAGTAGTAGTAGTAGTAGTAGTAGTAGTAGTAGTAGTAGTAGTAGTAGTAGTAGTAGTAGTAGTAGTAGTAGTAGTAGTAGTAGTAGTAGTAGTAGTAGTAGTAGTAGTAGTAGTAGTAGTAGTAGTAGTAGTAGTAGCACAAGTAGTCGTATCCAAGGCAGTTTGGAGGCCTCTTGGAGATCGTAGAGGGGCCTCTTGGGCTTCTCTTTTGCGCCTCCTGGGAGCGTCCGGGGGCCCTCTTGGGCGCCTCTTGGAGCGTCTTTGGGGCCTGTTGGGGCCATCTTTGGGGCGATGGATCACAGATGGGGCGAGCATTTTTGTCAGTACCCCCGTCGGGGCCACGATCCTCGTGAGGGGTGTCGAATTTTAGCCCTCCCAGGGATAGAAAAAGGACCCTCTGACCACCCGCGAAACCCCCTCTCCAGGTCCAGGGGGAGGGGGTAGGGGGAGGGGTAAACCCTTCCCCGAAGGGGAAGAAGGGGGGTTGAGAACAGAGAGAGCTCGCTAAACCACTCACGCCCAAAGTGGTGGGATAGTAGTAGTAGTAGTAGTAGTAGTAGTAGTAGTAGTAGTAGTAGTAGTAGTAGTAGTAGTAGTAGTAGTAGTAGTAGTAGTAGTAGTAGTAGTAGTAGGAGTAGGAGTAGGAGTAGGAGTAGGAGTAGGAGTAGGAGTAGGAGTAGGAGTAGGAGTAGGAGTAGGAGTAGGAGAGTAGTAGGAGTAGGAGTAGGAGTAGAAGTAGTAGTAGTAGTAGTAGTAGTAGTAGTAGTAGTAGTAGTAGTAGTAGTAGTAGTAGTAGTAGAAGTAGAAGTAGAAGTGGAAGTAGAAGTAGACGTAGACGTAGACGTAGACGTAGACGTAGAAGTAGAAGTAGAAGTAGAAGTAGAAGTAGAAGTAGAAGTAGTAGTAGTAGATTTCTTTTGTGAGGCTCTTGGAGGCCTTTTGGGGCGTCTTCGGCGCCTCTTGGCGGCCCCAGGGGCTTCTAGGAGCGTCTTGGGTGCCTGGGGGGAGCCTCTTCGGGCCTCTTGGGAGCCTCGTGGAGGCCGTTTGTAGCGTCTTGGGGGCCTCTTGGCGGCTCCAGGGGCTTCCAGGAGCGTCTTGGGTGCATCGGGGTAGCCTCTTGGGGCCTCTTGGGGGCCTCTTGGGGGCATCTTGGGGGCCTCTTGGAGGCCTCTTGGGGCCTCTTGGGGCTCTTTGGGAGGGGTCTCGGAGGAATCTTGGGGCAATCTGTCGGGCGATCGATCACAGATGGGGCGAGCGCCTTTCTTCCCCCCCCCGTCGGGGCCAGAACCCTCGTGAGGGGTGTCGAATTTTAGCCCTCCCACGAGTCGAAAAAGACCCCGTCCAACGACCCGCGAAACGCCCTCTCCAGGCCCAGGGGGGGGGTAGGGGGAGGGGTAAACCCCTCCCCGAAGGGGAAGAAGGGGCGTTGAGAACAGAGCGGGCTCTCTAAACCACTCACGCCCAAAGGGCTGGTGGGACTAGCAGTAGCAGTACCAGTAGCAGTAGCAGTAGCAGTAGCCGTCGTAGTAGAATGAGTAGTGGTAGTAGTAGTAGTGGCAGTAGTAGCAGTAGTAGCAGTAGTAGTAGTAGTAGTAGTAGTAGTAGTAGTAGTAGTAGTAGTAGTAGTAGTAGTAGTAGTAGTAGTAGTAGTAGTAGTACTAGAAGTAGTAGTAGTAGTAGTAGTAGTAGTAGTAGTAGTAGTAGTAGTAGTAGTAGTAGTAGTAGTAGTAGTAGTAGTAGTAGTAGTAGTAGAGCAGTAGTAGTTATAGTAGTCGTAGTAGTAGTAGTAGTAGTAGTAGTAGTAGTAGTAGTAGTAGTAGTAGTAGTAGTATCAGTAGGTAGTAGCAAACGTAGTCGTCAACGTCGTCGTCGCAGTAGTTGTCTCAGTAGCAGTGGCAGTCACTAGAGCAGTGGTCTGTATGGAAGTAGTAGTAGTAGTATTAGTAGTAGTAGTAGCAGTAGTAGTAGTAGTAGTAGTAGTGGTCGTAGTAGTAGTAGTAGTAGTAGTAGTAGTAGTAGTAGTAGTAGTAGTAGTAGTAGTAGTAGTAGTGGTAGTAGTAGCGGCCGTAGCACCATGAGTAGAAGTAGTAGTATTAGATAGTAGTAGTAGTAGCAGCAGTAGTAGTAGTAGTAGTAGTAGTAGTAGCATTAGTAGTGAGTAGTCTTAGTAGTAGTTGTAGTTGTCGCGGTAGTCGCAGTAATAGGAGTAGTAGTAATAGTAGAAGTAGTAGTCTTAGTTAGCACTAATAGCAGCAGTAGTAGTAGTCCCAGTAGTAATAGTAGCAGTGGTACTTGTAGCAGTGGTGGTGGTAGTACTAGTAGTAGTAGCAGTAGTAGTAGTAGTAATAGTAGTAGTAGTAGTAGTAGGAGTAGTAGGAGTAGTCGTAGTAGTAGTAGTAGTAGTAGTAGTAGTAGTAGTAGTAGTAGTTGTAGTAGTAGTAGAGCTAGAACTAGTAGTAGCAGTAGTAAAGGTAGTAGTAGTAGTAGTAGTAGTAGTAGCAGTAGTAGTAGTAGTGGTAGTAGTAGTAGTAGTAGTAGTAGTAGTAATAGTTGTTGTAGTAGTAGTAGTAGTAGTAGCAGTAGTAGTAGTGGTAGTAGTAGTAGTAGTAGTAGTAGTCGTCGTAGTAGTAGAAATAGTAGTAGATGTATTTTGGGAGGCTCTTGGAGGCCTTTTGGGGCGTCTTCGGCGCCTCTTGGCGGCCCCAGGGGCTTCTAGGAGCGTCTTGGGTGCCTTGGGGGAGCCTCTTCGGGCCTCTTGGGAGCCTCGTGGAGGCCGTTTGGAGCGTCTTGGGGGCCTCTTGGCGGTTCCAGGGGCTTCCAGGAGCGTCTTGGGTGCCTCGGGGGAGCCTCTTGGGGCCTCTTGGGGGCCTCTTGGGGGCATCTTGGGGGCCTTTTGGAGGCTTCTTGGGGCCTCTTGGGGCTCTTTGGGAGGGGTCTGGGAGGAATCTTGGGGCAATCTGTCGGGCGATCGATCACAGATGGGGCGAGCGCCTTTCTTCCCCCCCCCCGTCGGGGCCAGAATCCTCGTGAGGGGTGTCGAATTTTAGCCCTCCCAGGAGTCGAAAAAGACCCCTCCAACGACCCGCGAAACGCCCTCTCCAGGCCCAGGGGGAGGGGGTAGGGGGAGGGGTAAACCCTTCCCCGAAGGGGAAGAAGGGGGGTTGAGAACAGAGCGGGCTCTCTAAACCACTCACGCCCAAAGGGCTGGTGGGATTCTTTAGCACGTCTATCCCAGCGTTGATTTCTTCCTTGAAATATCCCGTCGGTGCTGTTCCTGCCGTGCCAGTCGTTCTGAGACTCTCGACCACCTGCACCAACGCTGTCTCCTTCGAGCTTTCGTCGAAGGCGAACACTATTTTCACTCGGCCCTTGCTCTTGCATGTCTCGAACGCAAGAACGTATGTAGGTGAGTCGTCCGCCATACCATGATGCCACGAATACATCCTCCCGCGACTATGGTGCCCCGCTTCCTGGTTGCCCAAGGCGTCTATCATCGCTGCGAGTACTGATAGGAACGGTGGCCCCAGGCTGCGAAACGCTGTCATGGTGCCCGCCGCCTGTTTGTTGGCCTGATCCTCTGCTCCTTTGTCGTTCCCTTTCGCCGCCTTGGCCTGATCCTTGAGCTTGCCCACGTTGACCCTGCGCCCCGCTGCCTGTGCCGCGAACCGCGTGCTCTCTTCTTGAATCGCCTCCGCCATTGCGCTGGTGGTCCCGATCAGCAGTGTGCGAGTGATTGGCTCAAGCGCACCTGGATCAAGCAACGGGGTGGTTCAGAACAAGGCTGGCCCCCAAGTGCCCGCGCACAGGGCGCATTCAGGATCTCTTCGTCCTCTCACGCTCCACCCTGCTCAGACGCCCTTCCGTGCCGGGGATGGCTTGCACTCATGCGGCCTGCCCGCACTTTGGCGCGCTCCCAGCTGTTGTCGACGAGCAGGGCCAGTGCAGGCGCTGCGGCCAGACGCTCCCCAGTGCCACCGCCGCCGCTGCGGCCGCTGGGCCGCCGCTGCCGCCAGGGCTACCCGCGCCAGGAGGTGCCTCAACTGCGGCCGCCATGCCTGCCACTGCCAGCATGGACGTCGAGGCCGACGATTCCGGCGCCACGCAGGGCATGGCGGCCCTGCAGGTGGGCGACGCCGCAGCGCCGCAGCTGCAGCAGCCAGCTGGAGCCACGGTGCCACCACATATCAACGTCTCGGACGAGCTCTTCGCCTCCTACCTGGAGGACTGCCTCCTCAGCGACTTCGCCATAGCTGCAGCTAGCAATGCCGCTGTCCGGATTGCCCCCCCGCAGCCAGATCGCCTCTTGGGCGGCGCTGGATGGTGTGCTCCGCCACCTCGGCTTCCACAGCGACCACACTGACGCGTGGATGGCGCTGGGGGTCGTCCCAACCCGCACGACGAAGGAGCAGGCGACGGCGGTGTAGCGACGTCTGGAGCTCGCTTGCACGCTGCTGACCCTGGCGGACGCTCTACGGTGGCCAGAGACTGACGTCGAGCAGGCAGACGAGGGCATGCGCCGCCTGGCGGCCGCCGCGGACACTAACCAACGGGAGCTCGCGAGTACGGGGGGGCGTCGTGGCCTCGGTACTCTGTCGCGGCGCCTCTTCCAGGAGCTCGGGCCCATGGACTTCGCCGTCCTCGACACCCTGCGGCTGGAGAACAGCGTGGTCGGCACGCAATGTCCGAATCATCTCGGGCTGACGCCAGCGCGACTTTCGCAGGCGCTCCCTGCCGCAGAGGCAACGGGCATGTGGTTTACCCTCTGCTCGTCCGCATCGGTCGCCTGCTGGGCACGCCTGGCTGGCCAGGAGATGATCATTTGGTCTCCGGCTGCTGGGGGGCTGCGCGCGCCACCTGACCCAGGGGCACCGCGGCACCACTGCGATAATAGGTGTGCCCCCTTGACGATTTGCCCGGCTGCTTCACGCCAGCGGCGATCTTACAGCGCTGGGCTCGCCCAGGCTTGAGAGAGTGATGGGCGGGGGCGTTGGCCAGGGTGGAGTTCGTTCTGCAGCCGATGGAGCAGACTAGCCCGGGGGGCCGCTTTCCGCACGCGTCGTGGCGACCTGTGGGCTTGCTGACCTTCCAGCATGAGGCGTTGCTCGCGCTACCGGCGACGCTATCCATGGAGGAGCATTTGAAGCAGATTGCGGCGGGGGTAGCGACCACCATCATCGACTTCCCAGCGCGGGTCGAGGCCCAAGTGCTGGGGACGACTTCTGCAGCGCTGGCCGCGGGATGGAGACAGTCTGAACCTCGACGGAGCCCAGCTTCGCAGAAGGCGGGCCCCCGATTGCGCCTCGCGCTGTACTTTGGCGACGCCGCGTGCACAGCGATGGGCGCTGCAGTCGTCGCCCGCCAGCTTATAGGCTGATGCCCCCGATGGGCGGCGCCGCCGCCCGCGGCGACATCTCCGCGGGCGACGCGGCGCTGGCCGCGACCACCACGCCTGGGGGCTCTCACAGTGGCGGGAGGCAATTGCCTGGAACTCCTCCTGTTGAGTGCGAGGACGGCCGTTACTCGCGCCAGGCAGGGCGAGGCCAAGCGGGAGGGCGACGCGCAGGGCTGGCAGTCCGCGGACCCGCGGCGATGCGTTTTCCACGTTCGTCATAAACGAATGAGGGTGGACTCTGGGTCTCCGCGCCTGGAACGACCAATCGGCAGCGGCAACTTGCGGCCCGCGCGGACGAGATGTCGACGCTCCTCATTCTGCAGCCGCCGGGCCCGTCCGGCCCCCGGCCGGACACCGTCGCCCAGGCGGCGGGCGATATTGCCTACTGAGCTCTGGGCCAGCAGGTCGGGCCCATCCGTCCTGATGAGGCTCGATCTGGAGGCCTACCCTCTTCGGCCCGAGCGTGGCGCGGTGGCGGGTGCCTTGACTGGCCGCCTGGAGCTGGCCGTTCGCTCGCCAGTTGAGACCCGCCATCTGCGCGGGCTACTTCGCGGCCGTGGCATCCAGCTGGGGTCGACCTGATTTCCTCGGAGGTTCAGCTCATTCCACTTGCCGCTCGCCCGGGAAACGGCCGATGGTGCTAGGCGACACGGCCGGCCTGCACCGGGGCCCATTCGAGGCCGGGCATCTCTGCGTCGTCATTCTGACTTGTCGCGCGCGGCGGGCGGCTGCGACCCCCGACGCGCGGCGTCCATGGCCAGGGGCCCCGACCCTCTCCCCGCCGCCGTAGCCTCTTCGATCGGCCCGGCCACGGATGGGCAGCGGTCTCGGGCCGCGCGCGGGTGATTTAAGAGTGGCGATTTGGAACGCCCAAGGGCCCAAGGGTTCTTCGCGGCCTGTCCGCGCATCCGCCGTGAAAAGGGCGCCCGCGTTCGTCGTCTCCTTCGGGGCCGCGATGCAGTCGTCGTCGCGGAAGCTCATTCTACGCCAGAGGCGGAGGCGCTTCGCGCTCGGGACGGGCAAGCGTTTTACTGGGCGTTCCCGGCGTTCGGGCGCGTGGCCCCGCTGCCGGGGCAGGGGTTGGCAATGTCGTCGCGCGTGCTTTTTTTCTGCGACGGTTTGCGATGCAGTTTGATTGGCGGATCCCGGTGCCAGGGCGGGCCGGCGAGCCGCGGCTGAATGGCGAAAGTGGCGACTTCTCCGCTTTCGCCGTGCACTTCGCCGCGGGGTCGCCTGAGGCGCGGAGATTGCAGCCGGGGCCTCGAAGCAGCGAGTGCTACGGGCGGCGGCGACGCACGCTGCCCGGGACTTCACTTGGGTGGCCGACGACTTGGGGCGAATCCAAGTCGAGGGCCAGCTGCCGAGTGGCGGACGCAACAGAGGCGAAGAACGGGACCTGGGGCGGCAGCTTCAGGGCACCGACGTCGCGTTGTGGCGGCACACGGCGCGCGCGCACCAACGCCAGGGGGCCATCTCTCGGTTGGACTGGTGTCGCGCAAATGAGCGCCCCGGCAGCTTGGGCCACGCCGCAGCCCCGCGACCCGATGCTCAGCGCGCACGGGGCCATCTTTGTATTCAGCCGCGCGCAAGCGGGGCCACGGGCGGGCGACTCGGGGCGCGGCTTGCCCCCGGAAGTGGGGCGCTGCCAGGCCTGGAGGGATCGCGCGCGGCTGCTTTACGCTGACAAGCTCGCAAATGCCTCGAGGGCCGCCTCTGCATTCGGCCGGCTCCGGCTCTGAAAGAGGCGATGGCCGAGGCGGTTGCGGGGTTGCAGCGGGCCGCGCCGCGCGAGCTCCTGCGCGGCGATCCCGAGGGCAGACTGTCCTGCGTGACGCGCGGCCCATAGCGGCCCAGCGGCAGGGCCGCGATCTCCAACGCGAGATGGCGGCGGCGATGCCCCAACTTGCCCCTGCTTGGCGACGCGGCCGTTGGCGACGCGGCCGTTGGCGGCCGCGCGCCCCCTGCAGGACGCGACGCACAGCTGCGCAAAGGCCTTGGCGCGAGCCCAACTCGAGGAAGCACGGGCCACGCGGCAGGCTGGCGAGCCCGAGGGAGCACTTCGGGGATTTCGTCATCGGGCGATGCAGACCCTCCGGCGCCTTCGACCAAGGGCAGAGCAGGCTCCGTCGGCCATCCAGCTGCCAGACGGCTCGGCCACCGCAGCACCGCAGCGGGCTGCCCCCGCCGTGGTGCGCCACTGGGCAGAATACTTCGGGGCCAAGGGGGCCAACGGCTTGCGGGCGGTGGCGCCATGGGTCGAGGCGACGCCGTCGTTTTCGGATGTCATGCCGAAGTGCGCGGTGACTGCCAGCCACGTTCGCCGAGCGATCCAGTCCGCTGGAGATACTGCGCCAGGGCCCGATGGTATCCCGCGCAGCTTCTGGCGGGGCATGAGCTCGGCGTCGAGGTTCTCGCGGGTGCCACGCAGGTGATGATGGCCGACGATTGCGACGAGGCGATGATGCGCGAGCGCGGGTCGGGGGACAACCGTTTTTAGGACATGGGACTTCAGCGGCAGCTTGCTGGCGCTGCTCCCGACGACGCCAATTGGACAGGGCCCCGCGGCCAGCGCCCTCTGCCCGGCGGACGCGCGCTCGCTGATGCTGCTCGTCAACACCTCGAACCCGCCAGCTGGTCAGCGACATGAGATTCGCCAGTGAGTCTGCAATCGAGGCCCTCGTGGGCGAGAGCCAGCGGGGCTTTCTCTCTCCGGGCGAACGTCATAGACCTCGAAGCAGCCATGCAGGAAGCGGCGCTTGAAGGGAACCACCCGCGCTCTCTCCTGTTCGACATGCGGGCTGCGTTCCCCAGCTTGGAACACGATTGCCTGCGTTGGGTGCTGGAGAATTTGGGACTGACGCGCAGCGTTCGTGCTGCCATTCGAATAATCCAGAAACCGCATTAAAGTGATCATTTTGCCCCTCTGTGACAGAGGGGGTGCGTTTGGAGGCCCTCTGTGACAGAGGGGGTGCGTTTGGAGGCCCTCTGTGACAGAGTTGCTCGTCATCCCGTTCCTCCTCATCCTGCTTCTTGATTTCGGATATGTCATGCTACCACTGCGCTCATCATCTTTGCGTCTGTGATCCTCGTCGTGTTGTTCCATGCGTCCTTTTCACAATTTCCACCACATTATCCTCCGTTGCCGTTCTGCCCCGCCATCTACCTCGTCACTCTTCTTCGTCTGCATGTCCTCATTCTCTTCCGCTCTTTTTTCCCCCCCCTCTGGTTCGATTTCCGCTCTTCGTCCACTTCGTTCTTCCGTTTCCAACCCCCCTTCCTTTCAAGTTCTCTGCCGTCCAATCACATCGCGTCGCCCCTCGCCGCTATGCTCAAACCACCCCGCGCCCGTGGGATCGCCCGCGAGCAACGGTGCAGCCGGGCCCGTTGCGGCCTAACGCGCGCCTGCGCCATCGTCTTGCAATGGGCGATGCAGGCGGATACACATGGGGTGGCGCGGAAGGATGGTGGGATAGCCGCAGCAGCGGCTGGCGTGGCTGGGAGGACGGCCATGATTGGTCAGCGCGGGGTTGGAGAGAGTGGCGACAAGACGGGAACACGCCAACGGAGGACGCCAAATGGCGCGATGGCCCTGCCGCCGCAGCAGCGGCGGCGGTCTCGCCTCAACGGCCGTCTCGCTTCGCCACGCTTAGCGTTGTGAGCCCCCGCGCCCCTGGTCTCGGCATGCCCGAATTCGATAATTTCGCGAGGGCTGCCCTCCGAAACTCACCAGAACCTGGGGGCAGAGTTTCAGGAGAGGGGTCGGGATCCCGAGCCGCGCCTGCGGCGCAGGAGCCCCGCCCCACCGCAGCGGCGGCGGCGCGCGGGCCCCGGGATTCTGAGAAGTTTGATGTTAATTATTTTTTGAGTTATGAAGAGAGGCTCGGCACTTCGTTTAAGCAACACAACCAAGCGTTGAAATGGTGGCGCCACCTGAATGAAGACCCAACTGCCCCGTTCGAGTCAGAAGCCAAGTGGTTTGACAATGCGGAGCCCACCATGGTCGCTGTTTGCGACCACGGTGCGAG
Source organism: Prorocentrum cordatum (assembly GCA_963575745.1). Classification (NCBI taxonomy): domain Eukaryota; class Dinophyceae; order Prorocentrales; family Prorocentraceae; genus Prorocentrum; species Prorocentrum cordatum. The sequence continues at coordinate 436,857 of CAUYUJ010007669.1, forward strand.
AACGAGCTTTGGTTTCAGAAGCGACGAGGAAGTCCCTTGGCGGTGGCAAGAGATGGTGGCGACGCTCAGGGAGGAAGATATCAGGGAGGTCGTGGGGGGGCCCCGCAGCAGCGGGGCTCTGACCGGCTGTTCCCTCGAAGTCCGGCCAAACAGCTACGACCACATGCGCCAGGGTATTGTGCGCGCGCGACAGTTCGCGGGGCAGCGGGTGAAAGTGAAGCTGCCGATGTGGGATTTCGTGTTGCACCGCGACGACGGGACAGGCGTCCGCTTACACCCGCATGGGGCGACAGGAAGGCCGAAGCTCTGCCCCTCATGCCCCACGCGGACACGGTGAGGCCACCAGCCGCGGGTTTGGGCGGGAGCGACGGGCCAGGAACCTATCGCTGGTACAAGGACCTCGGTGTGGAGCGCAAGGTCAAGTTCGACGCCGCCAGAGAGAAGGGGAGGCCGACGCCTTCTCAGGGGCCCCGCATCAGCGGGGCCGCGGCGTCCAGCACCGGGCCCTCGGCGTCCGCAGCAGCGGCTGCGGCTGGCAAACCAGTAGTTCGGGGACCGAACGGCTCCCCAGACGATTCGGTTGCGGAGTAGGTGGCTCCGCAGCAGCGGGGCTCGAATGAAGGGCGCGTTGCGTTTCGGCAGGGGCGCGCGCGTCGGCCGCCGAGATCGGGAGCGCGCGTGCAGGCGCCGCGGCGCGATCTTCGTTCTGAAGTCTTCCCTCTCCTCCCTGTCCCCCCATCCCGCCGCCCTCAACGTCGGCTCCTCGCCGCCCGTTCCTCGTCGCTCCACGCCTGTTCGTTCTCCTCCAACTTCCTCTCCCGCTTCCTCGCTCTCTCCTTCCCATTTTTCCCTCCATCCCATTGCATCCCTGGCACCCCATCGAAGTTCGCAGCTCGAAGTTTGAAGTTCGGAGTTCGAAGATCGAAGTTTGAATTTCGAAGCTTCGCACTTCGAGGTTCGATCTTCGAACCTTCGTCATCTCGTCGTCGTAATCGTCGTCCTCGTTCGTCGTCGTCGTTCCTCGTCGGCGTCGATTGTCGTCGTCGTCGTCGTCTCGTTGTCGTCGTCGCCGTCGTCGTCGTGGTCGGCGTCGTCGTCGTCGGTCGTCGTCGTCGCTAGTCGTCGTCGCTGGTCGCCGTCGTGGTCATCGTCCTCGTCGTCGTCGTCGTGGTCGTCGTCGTTTTCGTTGTCGCCGTCGTGGTCATCGTCCTCGTCGTCGTCGTCGTCGTTGTCGTGAAACGCCCCACGTAGGAGGAGCAGAGAAGGGGGCAAGGAGAAATGAGCACGGCGGAGGGGGGAGGGAGGATTGAACAGGAATAGGAGGGTGCAGGGGGAGGTAGAAGGGATGAGGTAGTTCAGAAGTGGGAGCAGCAGACTGGCGCAAGGGGAAAATCCACTTGAGCGCAGGGAGGGATGGCAATGCGATAAAGTGAATCCGCAGCCGTTGCAGGTCTGCCCCCCGCCGCGCCCGCCCGCCTCCGCGACGGAACCGCGCAGGGGCCTCTGCCGAAGTCTCCGCAGCAGCGGGGGCTGCCAGAGGAGGCCCCTTCGCGGTCTTGCGCCGCTATGGCGAGCATCGCGGGCAAGTGCGACGTCGATGACTTCGAGCTCATCGCGACGGATGGCAGTGCTTGGAGCTGGGCGACCATGGTGGCGCGGTTCATCGAGTGGCGCAATCGTTGCCGCCACGCACGCGCCGTTGGAGTCAAGGGCCAGATGCTCGTCGACCAGGCGCGGCAGATGATGGAGGAGGCGCGCCGCGCCGAGGAGAAGGGCAAGATGATGCTTGAGATGTCGAAGAAGACGGCGGAGGACATCCCAGGCAGTATTCGGTACTTCTGCCGCCAGCCGCACCAGGGGAGCTGAGCGGCGATCGGGGCTGGGCCGATAGAGGAGGGAGGATGAGGAGGAAGAGGAGGGAGGATGAGGAGAGGAGGAGGAGGGGGATGAGGAGTTGGAGGCAGCACGCGCGCCCGCGCTAAGAGCCGCCAGCCGCGCCCGTCTCCGAGCTTCAAACCCGAGCTTGGCTGGGAGGGGGGAGGGTGGCAGCAGAAACAGCACAGGACAGGGATGGGAGAGGTCACGCATCCGCCGCAGTAGTGGCGGTGGCGCGACAGTTCTCATGGCGGCGCGGCGGTCGCTGAGAAATGGAGCAAGTGCGAGGGCCTGCGTGCGCTTAATTATGAGTGCCTCTCGTCCCCTCCCCTCCTCTTCCTCCATGAGATCTCTCTCCTGGTGCATATCCCCTGCCAGGTCTCGTCCTGCTCCTCTCCCTCTGTGTTCGTCCTGCCCTCCCCTCGCGCCTCGCCTCCGTCTCCGCCCCCCCTCGTCCGTTCCTGCCACCAGCCACATGGGGCGTTCTCAATCAACTCCCCATTGGGTGCCCCCATGTAAAGGTTGCCCTTGTCACGAGGGCGGACTCGCAAGAGCCGAGGGGCTGAAGAACCAGTAGTTTGGGGGCCGAACAGCTCCCCAGACGATTTGGTTGTGGAGTAGGTGGCTCCGCATCAGCGGGGCTCGAATGAAGGGCGCGTTGCATTTCGGCAGGGGCGCGCGCGTCGGCCGCCGAGATCGGGGGCGCGCGTGCAGGCGCCGTGGCGCGATCTTCGTTCTGAAGTCTTCCCTCTCCTCCCTGTCCCCCCATCCCGCCGCCCTCAACGTCGGCTCCTCGCCGCCCGTTCCTCGTCGCTCCACGCCTGTTCGTTCTCCTCCAACTTCCTCTCCCGCTTCCTCGCTCTCTCCTTCCCATTTTTCCCTCCATCCCATTGCATCCCTGGCGCCCCATCGAAGTTCGCAGTCGAAGTTTGAAGTTCGGAGTTCGAAGATCGAAGTTTGAATTTCGAAGCTTCGCACTTCGAGGTTCGATCTTCGAACCTTCGTCATCTCGTCGTCGTAATCGTCGTCCTCGTTCGTCGTCGTCGTTCCTCGTCGGCGTCGATTGTCGTCGTCGTCGTCGCTCGTTGTCGTCGTCGCCGTCGTCGTCGTGGTCGGCGTCGTCGTCGTCGGTCGTCGTCGTCGCTAGTCGTCGTCGCTGGTCGCCGTCGTGGTCATCGTCCTCGTCGTCGTCGTCGTGGTCGTCGTCGTCCTCGTTGTCGCCGTCGTGGTCATCGTCCTCGTCGTCGTCGTCGTTGTCGTGAAACGCCCCACGTAGGAGGAGCAGAGAAGGGAGCAAGGAGAAATGAGCACGGTGGAGGGAGGAGGGAGGATTGAACAGGAAGAGGAGGGTGCAGGGAGAGGTAGAAGGGATGAGGTAGTTCAGAAGTGGGAGCAGCAGACTGGCGCAAAGGGAAAAGCCATGTGAGCGCAGGGAGGGATGGCAATGCGATAAAGTGAATCCGCAGCCGTTGCAGTTCTGCCCCCCGCCGCGCCCGCCCGCCTCCGCGACGGGGGCGGCCCGGGGCATGGAGCAGCAAGGCGCGACTGGAACCGCGCAGGAGCCTCTGCCGAAGTCTCCGCAGCAGCGGGGGCTGCCAGAGGAGGCCCCTGAAGCAGTTCCGCAGGGACTGGCGGATTCAGCACCGGCCTCCGCAGCAGCGGGGGAGGAGTTTGCAACGGAAGTTAGGACATTGCTTTCGTCGATGAGCGCTGCCCAGGAAACCGTTTCGCGGAGCCTGGCGGTTGCTCAGAAATGATGGATCAGGGCGAGATCGCGCAGGCGCGGAAGTTAACGGCCGCCGCCAACCTCGTTGTAGTCAAAACGGCGGCGCAGGCGGCTTCCGCAGCAGCGGGGGCATGCGTGGAGCCAGGCGCCGCCACAGCGGTAATCGAGCCTGGACAGAACGCCACCCGCTCCGAGGACCCGAGACCGAGATCTCCCTGCACGACTAATTGGCGAAAACGGCAGGGTCTGACCGCAGCAGACAAACTGCGTGACAGCTCCCCCGCAGCAGCGGGGGCCCGCGCGACGCAGCCGCTCGCCCTGACCACCAAGGCGCGATCGCCAGCGCTTCCTGTCCAAGAGGACTTCCCAGAGGAAGGCCGCCCGCACTTCCCATCGGAAGAGCACGGCCCGAGCCATTCCAAGCCTCTTGTGCCCCTGCTGTACGACGATGCAGACCAGGTGCAGCAGGGGCAGACAGAGGCGCGCGTGAACCTGGCTTTTGCTTCCCTCGTCCTGCGCGCGGACGCCCCCCTGTCGGATTGGGTCGCAGCTGCCAGGTCCAGGCGCGAAGGGGTCGTCTTAGTCTCCTTCGAGCCTGGTGCGGACATCACACGCGCCCAGCGGAAGCGACATCTCGACGATCTCATCCGCCAGAGTGGCTTCCACGGCGCGGTCGCGCGCGAGTGCGTCGGGGCTCTCCTCTGGGTTCCCGAGCGCGCCGAGCAGTGCGAGGTGCTTCGCGCGCACTCCCACGGGAAGTTCCTGGTTCAGGCCTGGTCGGTGACCCTGGCAGCGGGGGCCTACAATCCGAAAGCAAAGGAAGGCAAACTCCCCATAGCAGTGGGGGGCGTGTTCTTCCGATGCCAGACGAGCGTCGTGGGAAGCCCGTGGCCCGAAGGCTTCCGCAACGGGCTTCGGAGCCTGGTGTTGCAGCGCTGAGTGCGCATTCTCGCCGGGATCTTCGACGGAGACGCGGGCGATCTTTCGGAGCTGCTCAGAAGTTGCGGCGCGTCTGGCACAGGCGCTCTCGGCTTGGTTATCTGGTGTCCGGAAGCAGAGAGTCACGTGACGCACCCGCGCTACATCGTGATTCTGGGCCCCGCTCTGGTTCGCGAGTGCCCTGCGAGCGAGCAGCCGGAACTGCCGCCCTGGGGGAATCTGGCGTTGCAGCCTCCGCAGCAGCGGGGGCTCCTGAACAGGCTGCAGCGCCGCCAGTTGGATTGGGCGGCGCGTCCGACCTGGGTCAGGCTGACGGACGCGGAGCGCAAGGAGCAGGGGACATACTTCTGGCCGCACTTACACAGGGTGATCTTCAAGGCCCAGTCGGCGAACCGCCTCGCGGAACACTGCCACGCACGGTTCGTTTTCATAGAAGCCAAGAACAGGAAGTCTGGCAAAGGCGCCGAGGGCAGGAAGAAGGATCGGAAGCGGGAAGCCAGGTGGGGAAAACGGCGGGGAAAGGGTGCGGAGACAGAACCCGAAGCAGCAGCCTCCGCAGCAGCGGGGGCGCACGGAGACCAGGAGGAGGCGGAGACAGAACCCGAAGCAGCAGCCTCCGCAGCAGCGGGGGCGCACGGAGCCCATCAGGAGCTCGAGGACGACGGGCGCGACGCCGTCGACTCCTGCAGCCCCACGCCGCCCCAGGACGAAAAGAGGAACCCTGACAGAGGTGAGACGGAGGAGAAGAAGGAGAAGAAGGAGAAGGATAATAATAATAAGAATAATAAGAAGCAGAAGAAGAAGAATAGCGAGAGCAGGAGCATAACCCCAAAGAGGACGAAGCCCTCGCAGCAGCGGGGGCGCAGCCGTTCCAGACGCAGAGGGCGGGAGCAGAGGAGCAGAGACCGAAAGAGGACAGTGCCCTCGCAGCAGCGGGGGCGCAGCCGTTCCAGACGCAGAGGGCAGGAGCAGAGGGGGCGCAGCCGCTCCGGACGCAGTGGGCGGGTGGAGGGCGGCGACCGACAGGAGGGGGCGCGGCCCCTGCCCACGCCGCCCGTGCACCCACCCCACACAGGTCAGCCGGTGCCGAGGCCGAGAGGATGGCGCCCGCTCCTCCCCGGCCAGATTTGCCGTCCGCCGGGCATGCCGCCAATGATGCCACCACCGCGGCCGCCCCCCCGCGTGGAGGAGGGCGCCGCGGGGCCCCCCCGCTGGAGGAGACGCCGCACCCTGCGGCAGCGCGGCTCGTCCCGAGCCAGCCGCCGCAGCCTCCGCCGAAGCGGCTCTTGGCCAGGCAGTCGCAGACGCCGCGCCCTCCGGCAGCGCGGCTCGTCCCGAGGCCGCCGCCGCAGCCTCCGCCGCCGCAGCTCCTCCCCAGGAAGCCGTCGCCTCCTGCGGACCCGGAGGGCGCCTCCAGTTCCGCGTTCGAGGCAGTGCAGGAGCGGCGCCGCAGCCCCTCAAGCGACTCCAGCTGACGGCGCGCGGCTGCGGAGACCTCCGCAGCAGCGGGAGACCTCCGCAGCCGCGGGGGGTGCTTCCGCAGCAGCGGGGGTTATCATAAGAGGTCTGAGGCGCGGGCTCGGCGCGCGCGCGCGCGCGAGGGGCCAGGCGCTCGCACTGAGCGGCTGAGGAAATCGTCGTCGTCGTCGCGGTCGTCGTCGTCGTTTGCTTGTTGCCGGGGGAAAAGGGAGGACGAGCAAGAGGAGGAGGAGGAGGAGGGGTCCGGGGACCAGGTCTCGGTCCCGGTCCCGGTCCCGGTCCCGGTCTCGCTTCCCGTCCCCGCCCCGGTCCCGGTCCCGGTCCCGGCCCCCTCCCGGTCCCGGTCCCGGTCCCGGTCCCGGCGTCGGTCCTGGTGCCCGTCCTGGGCTCCCCGTCCCGGTCCCGGTCCCGGTCCCGGTCCCGGTCCCGCTCTTCTCCTGGTCCCGGTCCCGGTGTCGGTCCTGGTCCCGGTCCCGGGCTCCCGGTCCCAGTCCCGCTCCAGGCGTCGGCTCTTTGTCCCGCTCCCGGGCCCTCCCGTGCCGTTTTGGCCCGAGACCGCCAGGCTAGGAAGCCCGACGCCAGGACCGGGCGATGCCGCATCGGCGAGAGGAGGAATAGGAAGCCCGACACAAGGACGGGGCGATGCCGCGTCGGCGAGAAGAGGGCTTCTCGGAAACCGGACCACAGACCTCATTCGAGCGCGCGCGCTGGGGCGGCGGCTCGACCCACGGCAGCGTCGGCGAAGGCGGCCGCGCGGCCGCTAGCCCGGCGCAGGGGGAGCTCCAAGAAACAAGCCCTCGCAGCAGCGGGGGCTGCTGTCTTGGAGCGCGGTGGGTTGTGGGATGAGAAGACTGCTCGGAGGACAGGCGTAGAAGAGGACGATCAATTCGATCAGGCACTCTGGTACCGCGACCATTCGGGCAACTGGTACAAACTAGGGTCCAAGATGCCGCCAGTCGGCAGCTCCTGGCAAGAAGAAGTCGAGCCCCTTCGGATGTAATTACGGGGCGGATGAACACGACGGTGCCCCCGTCTGGTTGGATGCACGGTCCTCAGGATGACCACGACATCCCGAGCGCACAAGGGGAGCGCCCCTCCGCAGCAGCGGAGGGATGTCTCACGAATTTCGCGGAGGGGGGGTGACCTCGGCGGAGGGGCGGACTCGCGCGCGCGCGGGGGAGCGCGGTTTCGCGCGTCGCGTGCGGCATCGCATGCGGTGTGAAAAAAATGACATCTGTGCTGTCGTCTTCGTCCTGCCCTCTCCTTTGCTTTGCTTCCCCTTGCACTCCCTCCTGCAATCCCCCGCCCGCCATCATTTCTTTTTCCTGTTCATCGCTTCCATTCGCGCAACTCACACAGCGACCCCTTCTCTCACAGATGGGTTCGGGGCGGGAAACTTTTCTCTCACAGAGGGGGGGCCGATGTATCAATGATTCTCCTGTTCAGGCAGATGTGCGCGCATCGAAAAACTGAGAAGGCCGCGTCGACCCGCCGTTCGTCGCCTCTCTCTCTCTCTCTCTCTCTCTCTCTCTCTCTCTCTCTCTCTCTCTCTCTCTCTCTCTCTCTCTCTCTCTCTCTCTCTCTCTCTCTCTCTCTCTCTCTCTCTCTCTCTCTCTATCTCTCTCTCTCTCTCCTCTCTCTCTCTCTCTCTCTCTCTCTCTCTCTCTCTCTCTCTCTCTCTCTCTCTCTCTCTCTCTCTCTCTCTCTCTCTCTCTCTCTCTCTCTCTCTCTCTCTCTCTCTGCCTTTCCTGTCCTTCTCCTTTCTCTCAAGTGCGGGCAGGCCGCGGATCCGTGAGGCCCCTCCTCCTGTCCGCGCGCGCGACAGGCACTCGTGCCTCAAGCGGGGCTCCGCAGCAGCGGGGGCAACCGTCGCGGAGCATCTGTTTTTGAAGCTGCCCCCGCAGCAGCGGGGGCCCCTGGATAGATGTCCGAGGACATCAAGGCAGGCCCCCTGAATGATGCCGCCATGTTGCGCAGCCGCTATGCCTTGAAGGACTCCGAGGGGCAGCGGTTGAAGGCCAAGATCTCCTTGGAGGATATCAGCGCCCACCCGCAGAACAGGGATGGAACGTGCCCCTCCGCTGCCAGAGCGGTTAATCTCCTGCGTGGGATTCTGAAAGACAGGTTCCTCAAGAACGAGGCGCAGCGCGAAGCAGTGGTTGTTCAGAAACTCCCTGCCGGGAAGAAGGCCGATTACGAGCGCCTCCATGGCAAGCCGTACAAGGCGCACGCTGACCACAACAAGCAGAAAACGGAGTCCGTGGAGGCTCTACGCTCGGCGTACACAAGCTTGTCAACGTTCAACTACGGGGCGCTGAGCCACTGCACGCTAACCCTTGGTCTGCTGAGCCTCAAGCACGGCGCAGTGTGGGTCATTCCCGAAGAACACAAAGGATGTGGTTTGGAGGAGTTCCAGACAGGTCCGGGTGGCTCCTGGGATATCCCAAAGATGCGTCGCGCACCGAAGTTCACATAACTCATGGACGTGCTCGATAACGGTTTGCTTTGCGAGGTGCTCTCGTGGGAAATTCATTTCGATGCCGGCTTCGCGCAAGGCCCGGCGATCATTTCCGCGGCCCTGAACGACCCGCAGGGCAAAGGTGTGACCTCTCACGAAATCGAGCTCCTGACGTCCGTCGCTGATCTCGTCGCCACCGCAGCAGCGGAGGCCAAGAAGGCATCGTCGGGATCTGAGACAGGGCAGCCCTTGAATATCCCGTACGACATTATTCTGAAGGCTTGCGCGCAACGACACCCCGAGTGCGCCAAGGCCAAATGGTTCGAGGACATGTTCACTTTCGTCATCAACGCAGGGGCCGCATCAGGGCAGCTCATACCGCAAATTCTTGATTATGACAGACGTTGGGTGGATCACAAAATACGCTCCCTGTCACCAGCCACATGGGGCGTTCTCAACCAACTCCCCATAGAGTGTCCCCATGTGAAGGTTGCCCTTGTCATGAGGGCGCACTCGCAAGAGCCGAGGCGCGGACAATGCCCCGCGCCAGAAACGGCTTGGGGACACAGCGAGGGCAGCAGTCGGGTACAGGACCTCAATGCTTTGATGGGGTATGTCCGTCGCATCTTGGCCCCCGCAGCAGCGGAGGCCCACGGGGAGGAGAAGAGCGCGACTTTGACCGCGGGGGCGGTTCTGACTGCGACGGGGGCCTTCTACCAGGCGTACGCAAGGGTGAAGGCTTGCAAACCTCGTCTGGAGGCAGTTGTGGAGGCCGTGTGCGAGGCAGTGCGTCCGTACTATGCTGAAGTACACGAGGCCTGGCAGACGATGAAAAAGAACGCACAGAAAGAGTTCCCGCCCCCTCCTGCGCCGTGGGCCGACAAGCTGCCCGCGGCCCCCGAGAACCCCGATGGCCCTCGCAGCAGCGGAGGTGGCGAGGGCCCTCGCCCGCAGCCAGTACTGAGAGTTCAACGAAGAAGACAAGCCTCTGAACAGGCAGATGTCTGAAGTGTCAAAGCCCGTGAACAGCCTGATGGTGGTCCCAGTGAAATCGCGGCACGCTTCGGCTCCGTCTGCCAATCTCGACACAGACAGGTGGCACCAAGCAAGCATCGCGGAAGTCATGGCTAGCTTCCATCGTCACGCGGACACTTGCGCCCAACCCGTCCAGATGCAATATGACGTTCAAGCCAAGAGTGTCCATGCGGTGGCTACTGAGGACATCGCCGAGGGGAAACTGATGCTCTTCCCTTGCTGCCCCGCCGCGAAGATTCCCCCGAAAGTCTCGAGCAACCCGCGGGCAGTGGAGGTGCTAGTCGGTGAGAAACGTCCGACTCCTGTCGAGCAAATGGGAAAGTATTGGGCAACGCCCGATTTCAAATTACCAGAGCTGGAGCTCAAGCCCGCGCCGCAGGGAGCGGCCTCCGCAGCAGCGGAGGGCGCGCAGGGCGAGGCGCCCGTAGGTCCGGAGCTCGACGGGGCGGCCCCCGCAGCAGCGGCGGCTGCACAGGGCGAGGCCGACCAGTCAGAGAATCCGTACCAGTTTAAGTTCGGAGGTACCGAGTCCTTGCACTTCTTTTGGGGAGTTGAGAGGATGACACCAGAAGAACTTGCCCGAGCCCAGCTAGTGCAGGGACAGGAGCACTGGAAGTTCAACGTTGCACTTCGACCACAAGAGTTCCAGACAATGACAAAGTGCCAGCCAGCCGCCCCCCTCCGCGTCTGCAGCGTGCTTGTCCCGTGCATGCACAACACGGTGCCGCTGGTGCGCGGAGATCGGCTGATGCTGCAGATCACAAAGGAGAAGAGGGCCACCGACACCCAAAAGGAGAAGCAGGCATGGCAAAAGGAGCAGAAAGAGCAGGAGAAGAAACGGAAGAAGGACGCCGAGGAGGGACGGAAAGCCCCCAAGAGCGGTAAGATGACAATCCCTGGCCAGGGGGCCCACTTCGTGTGATCCCGCCGCAGCAGCGGAGGGTGCGCGAAACGGGCGGCAGATGACAGCGGCCGATGATCCACCCGTCGCAGCCCGCAGCCGTCAGCTGGAGGGGAGGAGGAAAAGGGCGGGGAGAGGAGGTCGAAGAGGGAGGGGGGAGGGTGGCAGCAGAAACAGCACAGGACAGGGATGGGAGAGGTCACGCATCCGCCGCAGTAGTGGCGGTGGTACGACAGTTCTCATGGCGGCGCGGCGGTCGCTGAGAAATGGAGCAAGTGCGAGGGCCTGCGTGCGCTTAAATGTGAGTGCCTCTCGTCCCCTCCCCTCCTCTTCCTCCATGAGATCTCTCTCCTGGTGCATATCCCCTGCCAGGTCTCGTCCTGCTCCTCTCCCTCTGTGTTCGTCCTGCCCTCCCCTCGCGCCTCGCCTCCGTCTCCGTCCCCCCTCGTCCGTTCCTGCCTCCCTCCCGTGTCCTGTTTTCCTCTCTCCGTTCTCATCGTCCTGCTCATCGTCCTGCCGTCCTGTTCGCGGGGCCCTTTGCGGGGCAGAGGGGCGGTCGAAGCGCGCAAGGCCACCCCCCTCTGTGACAGAGGGGTGGTCGCGCTTTTCCGACTCCCCCCCCCCCCCTCTGTGACAGAGGGGTGGTCGTTCGATCAGGACGCCCCCCCCTGCGGGACAGAGGGTCGGTCAGAGCACACAAGGCCCCCCCTCAAGGGGCAGAGGAGCGGTCAAGGGACAGGGAGGGCAGCTGTGCTCGTTCGGAGAGAAGGAGGGGGAGGGGTTGGATGAGATGGAAGGATGCTCGAGGAGGGAGCATGATGCTGATGAGGAGTAGGAGGATCTGTTCGAGACGAGGAGTCCGCTTTCCACAGCCGTTTTCAGGCGGATCACCAGTGAGGGGAGCAGACACCTAGGACGCGGGCGCCTTCGCAGCAGCGAGGGCTTGCGCGCGGCGGCATGAAACGCAAGGCAGAGGAAACATGGTGGGATGTCGTTGTCGGGAAAGCAGCGCGCCAAGATGGCACGAGCATGGGGGTGCTCTGCGCGACGGGCGGGCTGTGCCGAAGTCACGAGGGAGCAGCGGGATTTGCTCTGGAATGCGAGGAGCGCCATGTTTCCTTTGGCGGCGAGGAAAGCCTCGGCGAGGAAAGCCTAGAAGCCTTCGTGCCCGTCGGAAAGCACCGCCTGTGGATGCTCAAGGTGGTCGGTGGTCACAGTGCCGTGAAGGGCGCCTTGAACGAAACAACAATGTTAGAGCAATTGCTTGGGAAGCTTCGCGCCGGAGAAGGAGACGACGTGGATGAAGCGGCGACTCCTGTGAAACAGGCCCCCGCAGCAGCGGAGGTTGCAGCAAGACCTCCCGCAGCAGCGGGAGAAAAAGGTCGGGATCCCATGGCGGATCTCCTCGGAACCGTCAAGGGCGCATCGAATTCGAAGAAGGTGGCGGCGCGTGGCCAACCCGAGAAAACCCTTGAGAAACAGAAAGGATTTTCTCGAGGCACGCTCTGCAGAGTAACCATGCCGATGTCTCCTAAGCCAGATGAGGCCGACACGAAAGAGGTTATGGTGTACAAGAACAAGCATGGGCAACTACTCGTTCAGAGTCAGGACCTGCCTTGGCTTCTGCATTACCTGTGCGAGGAGAGCCAGGGCAAAAGCGTTCCCGAACCCAAAGACGACGACGACGCTTTGGACGAGAAGCGCCCGTGGACCACCAGGTGGCGCCCCTCTGGGATGTGGACAGTGGAGGTCAAAGGAGGGCCAATGGCAGGCCGAAAATGCGCCTCCAGGGTTCAGGATCTGAACGAGGAGAAATGGTCCACAGGCGTGGCGTTGACGGAAGTGACGACGCCCTTGAAACAGTCCACCCGTGCGCAGCAGAAGCAGGTTCTTCTAGCGTTCTTGGAGGACGTGGTCCAGAAAGCCATCAAGCAGGAAACAGAGAAGTGCTGTCCTCGTTATCCGCTCGCTGGCGCGCGCCGCAGCAGCGGCGCGCTGACCGCTACAACGGCTTGTTTTATGCAGACAGACTCGGTGTTTACACCGCAGCAGCGGCGCGCTGACCGCTGAGGTGGATGCCTGCGGGTTTCTGTCGACTGGACAGGGGTGAGGGCACGCGCGGGGGATCGCGAGCCTGCGGCTCTCCAGCGCTCGCGCGCTAGAGGACAAAGGAACTCACGGAATCTGGCGAGGAGGGGGCGGAGGGGCTGGGACAAGTAGGAGGGGGGGGAGGAGGAGGAGGAGGAGGAGGAGCAGCAGCAGCAGCAGCAGCAGCAGCAGCAGCAGCACCGACAGGAGGATCACTGCGAGGATGCGGCCGTTTGCTTGCCCTGCGGCGCTGGGCTCGATCGAGACAAGAGGGCGGCCGCGTGTGCGCGCGCATGGCTTCGGCCTCATGGCCGCCGCAGCCGCTCCGCCCCCGGGCCCAGGAGACGCTCGCCCTGCAAACGCGCCTCTGCGGGTCGGGCACGACCGCGAGGCCAGCGAATTTGTTGAGTTTTGATACCAACGAGACAAAACGAAAGACCCCGACAGAGTGCTCATGAACCCACGGAAACTAAAGGGGGCAATATTCGGATTCGGGTACGTCATGCGCCGCAGCAGCGGCGCGGCTTGCCATTATGAATCTGGCAAACGCATATGTAAGAAGATTCATTTATGCTCGCGGTGGCCGTGTCCCAGCGACCACCGTCTGGCGGACGGATCTGTGGACTGCAATAAGTGGTCAGATGAGGAGTCCGATGAGGAGTAGGAGGATCTGTTCGAGACGAGGAGTCCGCTTTCCATAGCCGTTTTCAGGCGGATCACCAGCGAGGGGAGCAGACACCTAGGACGCGGGCGCCTTCGCAGCAGCGAGGGCTTGCGCGCGGCGGCATGAAACGCAAGGCAGAGGAAACATGGCGGGATGTCGTTGTCGGGAAAGCAGCGCGCCAAGATGGCACGAGCATGGGGGTGCTCTGCGCGACGGGCGGGTTGTGCCGAAGTCACGAGGGAGCAGCGGGATTTGCTCTGGAATGCGAGGAGCGCTATGTTTCCTTTGGCGGCGAGGAAAGCCTAGAAGCCTTCGTGCCCGTCGGAAAGCACCGCCTGTGGATGCTCAAGGTGGTCGGTGGTCACAGTGCCGTGAAGGGCGCCTTGAACGAAACGACCATGTTAGAGCAATTGCTTGGGAAACTTCGCGCCGGAGAAGGAGACAACGTGGATGAAGCGGCGACTCCTGTGAAAAAGGCCCCCGCAGCAGCGGGGGTTGCAGCGGGAGCTTCTGCAGCAGCGGGAGAAAAAGGTCGGGGTCCCATGGCGGATCTCCTCGGAACCGTCAAGGGCGCATCGAAAGCGAAGAAGGTGGCGGCGCGTGGCCAACCGGAGAAAACCCATGAGAAACAGAAAGGATTCTCTCGAGGCACGCTCTGCAGAGTAACCATGCCGATGTCTCCTAAGCCAGATGAGGCCGACACGAAAGAGGTTATGGTGTATGAGAACAAGCATGGGCAACTACTCGTTCAGAGTCAGGACCTGCCATGGCTTCTGCATTACCCGTGCGAGGAGAGCCAGGGCAAAAGCGCTCCCGAACCCAAAGACGACGACGACGACGACGCTTTGGACGAGAAGCGCCCGTGGACCACCAGGTGGTGCCCCTCTGGGATGTGGGCAGTGGAGGTCAAAGGAGGGCCAATGGCAGGCCGAAAATGGGCCTCCAGGATTCAGGATCTGAACGAGGAGAAATGGTCCACAGGCGTGGCGTTGACGGAAGTGACGACGCCCTTGAAACAGTCCACCCGTGCGCAGCAGAAGCAGGTTCTTCTAGCGTTCTTGGAGGACGTGGTCCAGAAAGCCATCAAGCAGGAAACAGAGAAGTGATGTCCTCGTTATCCGCTCGCTGGCGCGCGCCGCAGCAGCGGCGCGCTGACCGCTACAACGGCTTGTTTTATGCAGACAGACTCGGTGTTTGCACCGCAGCAGCGGCGCGCTGACCGCTGAGGTGGATGCCTGCGGGTTTCTGTCGACTGGACAGGGGTGAGGGCACGCGCGGGGGATCGCGAGCCTGCGGCTCTCCAGCGCTCGCGCGCTAGAGGACAAAGGAACTCGCGGAATCTGGCGAGGAGGGGGCGGAGGGGCTGGGACAAGTAGGAGGGGGAGGGGGAGGGGGAGGAGGAGGAGGAGGAGGAGGAGGAGCAGCAGCAGCAGCAGCAGCAGCACCCGCAGCAGCACCGACAGGAGGATCACTGCGAGGATGCGGCCGTTTGCTTGCCCTGCGGCGCTGGGCTCGAGACAAGAGGGCGGCCGCGCGTGCGCGCGCATGGCTTCGGCCCCATGGCCGCCGCAGCCGCTCCGCCCCCAGACCCAGGAGACGCTCGCCCTGCAAACGCGCCTTTGCGGGTCGGGCACGACCGCGAGGCCAACGAATTTGTTGAGTTTTGGCACCAACAAGGCAAAACGAAAGACCCCGACAGAGTGCTCATGAACCCACGGAAACTAAAGGGGGCAATATTCGGATTCGGGTACGTCATGCGCCGCAGCAGCGGCGCGGCCTGCCATTATGCATCTGGCAAACGCATATGTAAGAAGATTCATTTATGCTCGCAGTGGCCGTGTCCCAGCGACCACCGTCTGGCGGACGGTTCTGTGGACTACAATAAGCATTTAGCGCATTGCGCGGACGGGTGGCCCGCAGGAGCTGGAGCCCCCGCAGCAGCGGAGGCGCCGGCCGAGGCGTGCGAGGTCCCTGCTGAAGCGGCAGCGGAGCCGTGGATGGGCCTTGCTGAAGGCCCCGCAGCAGCGGGGCCGTCAGCGGAGGCGTGCGTGGCCCCTGCTGAAGTGGCAGCGGAGCCGCACGTGGGCTCTTCTGACGGCCCCGCAGCAGCGGGTGCGTCAGCGGAAGCGTGCGTGGCCCCTCCTGAAGTGGCGGCGGCACCGTGCGTGGGCCCTTCTGAAGGCCCCGCAACGGCGGAGGCGCGCGTAGGTCCTGCTGGCGCGCACGGCGCCGACGCTATCGCCGAGGCCGCTTCCGCAGTGGAGGCTGCCCTGAAGGACTCCGCGGCAACGGCAGCCCTCTCAGCAAAGGGGGTTGCCCCTGTCGCTTTCCCCCAACCCGCCCCGCTTGCTGTTCGCGACATAGGGGAACCCGTGCTTACAGGGGCGGAGATTGCTGCAGTGACCGCCCTTGAAAAGACAGCCGCGAACGCAGGCGCCGCGGTTGCCCCGCCCGCGCCTGCAGGGGCACTTTCAGAACAAGGCCAGAGGTGCTTCGAGAAATTGATGAAGTTGTCGCGCAGTATTCGCGGAAGGCCGGGGGGAGGCCGAGAGTGGATAGGGCATTCTGCTTTCGTAATCTTTGCACTTCTGCGGAAGGTGCGCGTCTACGTGTGGGAAGGACGGAACAGAGTCGACCTTTGCAAAGCTGTGTTGCCGCCGTGGAAACTGGAGGAGTTAACCCGCGAGCCTGCGGCGGGCGCGATCGCGCGTTGCGCCGTCCCCCGAGATTCGGGGCCTCCGGACTGGGCCCCCGCGTCGGAGGAGTACCCTTTGATTTTATGCAATCATTTTATCGCAGGCGTCTCCACAGACTTTGTGGACATCACGGGAGATGTTTCGACGGTGGACGGTTTCTATGCTGCTCTCGGTGTGTTCGTCGTGTCCACAGTCGCAGACGGGGACTGCGGTTTGGATTGCACGTTGCGGATGACCCAGGAGGTTTCCACGCGAGAGTCTCGCAGGGAGCTCCGCCAGGACAGTTGCTCTCTCCGACCGCCCTGATCTTTCGCTTCCATCTCTGCTGCCCCCACATGCTCCCCCCCTCCTTCCCTCCCCATTTTTCCTTCATGCCTCTCCCATCGCGCCCCCCTCTCCCCTCGTGGCCCCCCCGCCGAGTCTCCTTGCCCCTCCCCCATGCCCGCCTGTCAGGAAATCGCGGACTACATTGTGCAAAGGGTGCGTCTGGCGTGGTTCCTCGACGTGATGGTCCTGACACAAGAAGTCACGCAGGATGACGTCCAGGAGCTTCGTCGCCTGCAGAGCGAGCGCCTTAGACGACGAAGAACTTGCCCCGCAGCCTGGCCACGCCGCCCCCCCGAGAGCACAGGGCGTTGCCGCCGCAGCAGCGGCGGCGCCACCTGAGGACTTGGCAGTGGTGGAAGTCGACGCCGAGGCAGTCTGTCAGGAGCTCGCGCAAGCCATCCAATAGTGGACAGGACTGAAAGACGCTGCGTGCGCCCTGGACGTAGCTCGGGAGTTGATGCCCGCAGAGCGGGAGGAGCAGCTCTTGAGGTACAGGAACCGCGGCTGCGAGCGCAAAGCCCCCGCCCAGAACAAGAAGCGCGTGGTGGTCCCGTCGCTCCTGTGCTCGAGGATGGAGATAGCGGGTGCTTTCGACGAGCACATGCGCTCTTTAGGCTGGACGCCTGGAGAGCGCTTTCCGCATGGAGGGGCGCGTTCATTCATGGATGCGTGGGTTTGGGGTTCCATGTCCCATACCTCTCTCAGGAAGCGCACGCACGTTCTGCGGCGCTGGCACAAGGCTTTTCTGTCGTCGAAATACGCCTCCGCAGTAGCGGAGGCTGTTCGGCATCCGCGGGGACACGAGACGCAGCACGGGCAGGGGCGCCTCCTCAAGTGGAAAGGGCGGAAAAGGATACCACAACAGGGACAGGGGCCAGTTCGAAAATGTCCTCGGCTGCGGCAAGCTCTGTTTGAATGGTGGAGTTCCATTCGGCGCAGTGTAGATTGGAAAACTATCAAAAGTGGAATGCGAAGTACCCAAAGAGAGCCAGCGAAGATAGCAAGGTTCACGCAAAGCATGCTCCAGACCAAAGCGTTGGAGCTCATGAGCGAGTACGTCACGCAGCAGCTGCGGATCGGGCAGCGACCCGCCGCCGCGGGGTTGAGGTCGCGCCGGTGGGCCTCCTGGCACAAGGAATACGGCCTCAGCATGCGGTACCCGAACAGGAAGTACAAGTGCCCGCTGCCCGTCTTGGAAGAGCGCCTCGAGCGAGGCTGGCTGAACGTGTTCAGGGCACGCGCCGCGCGCGTGCTACTCGACCAGGAGGATCCCGAGATGGAGAACTTCGACCAGTCGCCTTTCCACCACAATGAAACAGGAACAGCTGGCGTGAGGACCCTCGCAGTAGCGGGGGTCGAAGCGCCACTGGTGGAGTGCCACGGCGCGGCGCGGGAGCGGTGGACGGCCAATTTCACGACAATGAGCGACGAGGATCGACTGCGGAGAGAAGGCCCCCCACCGATGGAGTGCATGTTCAAGGCGGAGGGGGGAGGAGAGAAGTTGAGGCCGCGCCTGCTCGAACACCTTCGGCGCCGAGGGTTCGGCAGATGGGTGTCGGCGACCACCAGCACCAAGGGGTCTTACCGGACACCGTGCGTGCTCGCGTACCTGGACCGCCACCTCCCTCATCTGCCAGAGCCTCCGCAGCAGCGGGAGTGGAGAATTATGATGGCGGATGATCATGGCCCTCACTTGTCCCCGCTTGTGAGTAATCTATGTTGGTCTCGAGGGTACGTGTTCATCCCGCACGGGGGCGGCGCGACCCCAATCCTCCAAACTGCGGACACACATCTGAATCAACACGCCAAGCGCGAGTACATGAAGAGAGAAGGAGCGGCGCTGCTGAGAGCCATGAGGCTGGGCCAGTGCGTCCCACAGCTGGACAAGTTAGAATGCATTGACTTGATGGTGGAAGTGATGTCCCAAATGGGTCGTCACTTGGCTGCGGCAGAGGGGTACTGGGAAACAGGTTTCAAGGCAAACCTGTGGGATGCGGACTTGGACGCGCGCATATGCAAGGAGGCAGGCCATTTCTGGAGAAAGTTGAGGATGCGTGAGAAGGTCGCCGCCGCAGTAGCGGAGGTCGAAGAAGAGGTGCAGGCGGGGCGCTTGAGATGGACCTACAAAGACATCATGCGATTGGTCCTCCCGCACCCTCGACGCGGCCACTGCGACGACGTGTTCGCGAACCTTGGAGACGACGCGGCTCTGGACGAGGGCGACAAGATTTGGCATGGCATGGAGGGGGCGGAAGACGCAGCCGAGGGTCTCCGCAGCAGCGGGGGCACTGAGGGTGGCAATTCCGTCGACGCCCTCGAAGGAGATGAAGATGATGGTTGCGAGGGCGACGACGGGCGGAGCGCCGCTGGCGAGTTTGACTACGGATGGGCCAATCAAAGCCTCAACGCAGCAGCGGCGGGGGAGAGCGCGCTGGAGGCGCCGCCTGGCCTGTCGACGTCTCGCATGGAAACCGCGGGGCAGACGTCTGACTTGATGAGAACGCATTCGTGGATCGCTGAGGAGTTGCGCAGCTGGGGCGACATCGCGGGGGCCACGTTCATGGAGATGCAATTACGGAAAGAACGGAGGCGAGTGCGTGAAGTGTCGAAGGAAGATCTTGGGGTTCAGCGGGCCCTCGCAGCATGCGAGGACGCCCGCGAGGCGACGCTCAGAAACGAGAAACGACAGCGGGATGTCGAGGCGCGGCGCAGAGAAGAGCTAACCCGCCTGGGGGCGACGCAAAGAAAGCGCGCAAGCTGCTGAGGACACAGCAAGCCAAACTCTTAGACGCAGAGGCAGCCATAGATATCAAACACAGGATGAAGCATGTCGGGTTATCCGAGCTGGGCGCGGGCCTTCGCAGCTGCGGAGGCGCGGCGGGTCGAACGTCGAGGTACGACGCGCTGAATCGCCTGGCGGGGTTGGGTTCTGGGCTTTCTGCAGCTCAGCGGTCAGATTTTGAGTGGTTTCGGCGGGGATGGGGCGCCGCTGGCATGGGGGACTTCGGTGGAAAGTGGCCGGAGACGTTTGCCACGTGGCTGCAGAACGTCATAGACGAGTACTTGGGAGGCAACCCGAGAGCTTTCAGCATGTTTATGCACAGTGAGACGCGACGCCGTCTGTCTGGCTCCCTGGCGCTTGCGCTCCCTGCAGCTGGGGGCCTCTGAGAGGCGCGGCCCGCCGCAGCAGCGGCGAGGCGCGGGGTGTGAGTTCGGGCAGCAGCCACTGCTCTTCCACCTGGCTGCGACTGAGGTGCCGCGTGCGCGCGCGGACGTAGTGCAGGCCCTATGCAGAAGAAACAGGGGGGAGGGAGGACGGGGGAGGGGGTGAGAGGAGGGGGGGAGCAGGCAGGGGGAGAAAACCACGCGGGTGTCGATCACTCCGCCCCTCCTCCTGCTCTCCCCCCTCCTTCTCCCTGATCACCCTCCTGGTCATTATCTCATTCCTCCCTCCTCCGCGTCCGTCTCTCTCTCTCTCTCTCTCTCTCTCTCTCTCTCTCTCTCTCGTTATCGTCGTCCGTCTCTCTCTCTCTCTCTCTCTCTCTCTCTCTCTCTCTCTCTCTCTCTCTCTCTCTCTCTCTCTCTCTCTCTCTCTCTCTCTCTCTCTCTCTCTCTCTCTCTCTCACTATCTCCCTGTCTCTCCCTCTCTCTCTCTCTCCCTCTCTCTCTGCCCGCCCTTTCCTTCCCTATCCGCCCCGTCTTCCTCCTCTTCGCCCCGCCCCCCTCCTTCCACCGCCGTTTCGGCCCCAGGAGTCCGGCTCTGACGGCCGCCCCCCCTGCAACGCGGGGGCAGGGAGTGATGGCCGCGGCCAGCAGCAGCAGCAGCAGCCCACTGGGCCCCGCAGCAGCGGGGCCTCGGGGCCGACTGTCGGCAGTGTACACAGCGAAGTCTGGGAAGGTTTGGCGACCTGTGGGTGGACAGGCAGTACCCTGGAAGGGTCCTTGGGCCCTTGTGTCAGAGGGCGCCCCCGCAGCAGCGGGGGCTGCGCCGCCTGGCGTTTCAAGCTCAGCAGCGGCGGCGCGATCAGAAGTTTCTACGATGCGCACCCGCCCAGGCGACTCGGCGGTGGATCCGAGCGATGACGAAGAGCCTCAGGAAGAGCGGCGCGATCAGCCGGCCTTTGGGGGCTGCGCGCCGCCCGACGACGTCGAGCGGCGCAGGTGCGTTCTTCGCGACGCCGTCCCGCTCTAGCTCTTCTGCGAGCGTAGAGCGGCTGACGTGAACAGGCAGCGGAACGACAACGTGGGCAACCTTTCCGTCCTGTTCGGGAACTGGGGCCCCATGCCGAGCGAGACCAACAACGCGGACCAGCGGCGGAGACTTGAGTTGCAGCTGCGGCATTGCCCTGCTCTCGTGGCGTGCTTTGCGGAATGTGAGGAGCAGATGGAGGCAATCCTACAGCGGCCAGGGAAACCGCCGCCGCCGCAGGCGGACGCCCCCGCAGCAGCGGGGGCGTCAGCAGCGGAGGGCCAAAGCAGCAGCAGCGGTGGGCCTTTTGTCGCCCCCGCAGCAGCGATGGCGACAGCAAGAGGAAGTCGCGCTGCGAGTGTTGGCGATTGCCAACAGCTCCAGAATCGACCAGAGTACGAATACTTGACCCTGCGCGGGCGTGAGGACAAGTCCTTGTGCATTGCTGCGCGCGCAAATCTGTGCCACGGAATGCGGCTGCTCCATTGGGAAAGGAGTGTCGACGGCCACTACAAAATTGCAAAAGGGAACAAGATGGAAGCGTTCTCGAGGATCATGGTGGTTGAGGTCTACTTCGATCAAACCTACGCCCACTTCGGCTCGAAAGTGCGGGTGTGCGCGGCGCACCTCCACCGCGACACGGCGAAAGCTTCCAAAGGCTTTGCTTTAAGGAGGCTCACAAGACGTGGTGGCGGAGGCTGGCGGCCATCTTGCAGGAGAACAACGTTGACATCCTCTGTGGGGATTTCAACATGGCGCTCACACAGACGCTGCCGAGTCTTCGGGGTCTAGGCTTGCGATTGGAGACTGCAGCAGCGTACTTCTGGCGCGGATTGGACGGCACTCCGTGCTTGGACAGCTGCGGCATCTTCGTTCTCAACAGGCCTGGCGAGTACACCCTGTGCTGGCCGCTGAGCGCCGTGCACGACAGAGACGAGACGGGGTTGCTCTTCGCACGCAAGTCGGTGATCGGTGAGATCGGGTACCGTAACAGAAGCAAGGCAGATGCCCCCGCAGCAGCGGGGGCCTCCACCAGCCCATCATCGGAGCCGACGTACTGGCACCACTGCCAGGAAGGAGGCCCTGGGATGCCTTGCGATCGCTACTAGCCGAAAAAAGACGCCCGCGAGCACCTCCAGGATTTACTGACTCAGTCAGAGGAATGCCAACGCAAGATCCAAGAGAAGGAGCGTGAGAAACTGAGGCGCGCCGAGGCTGAGGCTAGAGGGGGCCACCGCTTCTCTAATAATCGCGAGGTGGCCCTCTTCCGCGCGTTGCAGAAGACGCTCCCGCCGGAGACCGTGGAGGTGGAGGGGCGCTGGCACGGCGGCGCCCACTACCCTCTCCTGTTCCAAATGCGCATGGCCCGCTCGCGTTCGCAGGGAAGGAAACAGGAGAGAAACAAAGAGAAGAAGGACAGGCGCGCCCAGAAACAGCAAGCAGCTGCGCTCCAGGGCGCCGGCGCCGCAGCAGCGGCGCCCGAGCAGCACGGGCCCGAGCGCCAGGCGCCAGAGCAGCACCGCGAGAGGGACGAGCAAGACGAGCGCGCCCAACAGGCGTGGCGCCCACCAAGATGGGCAGACGAAATCGCGGACGACGACCGCGACTGGCCCGCGGCCGGCGATGGAAGGTCGCAGGCGGGGGGTTGAAAGGGGGAGGGAGGGAGAGGGAGGGTGGAGCACGGGGAGGGCAGGAGGGAGGAGAGGGAATGAGGAATAGGCTGAGCAGGACGAGGGACGACATAAGGAAATGAGTGTCGGGAAGGGGCGGGAGTTGACAGGAAGGGGATAATTATAGAAATAGTTACTTATCACCTCCAAGGTGGCAGCCGACCCCGCAGTGGCCATCTCCAGGGCCTGCGCCGCCGGAGCAGCGAGGGCAAGGGTTGCAAGAGCAGCAGCCGCGGGAGGCGCCGCGGCATCAGCCGCCAGAGCCCCCGCTGCAGCGGGGGCCACAGACGCCACGGCAGCACCCAACAGACGGGGAGTGGCGCAGGGATGAGTGGTGGCGCACCAGGGAGGGCGAGGAGCGCGAGTGGCAACAGCCGAACGGCGAGGCTTCCTCGCTGCAGGACCGCAGGGTCGACTCCGCCTGGCGCGACATGCAAGTTGCATTCGGCAGCGACCCGCGCCCCAGTGACTGGTGGGGCAGCCACAGTGGGCGGAGTGGCGGCCAGGGGCACTGGGAGGCCACGAATACGACACATTGGAGGTGGGTCGAACACCCCCCCGAGACCAATCCCTGGGAAGAACTTGATTAGCTGAGCCATCGCACAGGGGCCGCCCCTCCGCAGCAGCGGAGGGAGGCCTCATCGGCCGAACGTCGACCCTCCGCAGCAGCGGAGGCCTTGCCAATGCATCGTGAGCGGCGGCGACTCGCGCGCGCCGTCGTGCTCGGCGACCGCTGCCCGAGCGGAGAAGGAAAAAGAAACGGTGCTTTCATCGGTGCTGTCGTTGCCTCCTCTCCTTCATCGTTTTCTTCTCCCTCCCCCTCCAATCCCCCATCCCGCCATCACATTTTTTCGTCTCCAATCGCATCGGGAGCTCCCGCGGCAGAAGAGCACCCAGAACGAGGTCCTCCGTGACAGAGGGGGGGCATCTTAGGGCCCCTCTGTGACAGAGGGGGGGGCAAAAAAACAAATGATCACTTTAATGCGGCTTCTGGATTATTCTACGCCGGGCAGTGCTGCTGCTTGGCGCTGGCGGGCCAGTGGTGGGAGGGCTTTTCGATCTCCACGGGGGTCCGCCAGGGGTGCCCCCTCAGCCCTGTCCTCTTCGTGCTCGTGGCGGAGCCATTCAACCGCGGGCTCGACGCCGTGGCTGGCCGCCGCAAGCGCGGCACCTTCGCTGGCGATCTTGCATTGGTCGGCGGCGACGGGCCCAGGGCATGGCCGCAGCTGCTCAGCTTCGATCTCTTCGCCCAGGCATCCGGCCTGCATCTGAATTTAGCGAAAACTGCGCTGCCTCCGCTGTGGGCGCGGCAACCTGGGGCCGCGGCGGGCACCTGGCGGCGGGCAGTGCCAGCCCAGGGCGCAGTGAGAATTGCTTATAACTCGGGCACGTACTTGGGCTTCGAAGTGGGTCCGGCGGTGGCGGAAAGCGGGTGGAATGCTCCTGTTCGGAAGTGCAGGGAGGTGGCGTGCAGTTGGGCGGGTGTCGCGCCCAGCATGCACTTGATGATCCCGGCATGCAACGTGTTCGCAATCTCCAAGTTGCAGTATGTTGCGCAACTTCATTGGGCGCCCCCCGAATCGTCGTCGCTGGAGCAATTGGCAATCCAGAAGACGTTCCCCGGCCCGCGTAGATGGCCCCCACCAAGCATCGCCCAGGAGTTGCTGGACGAGTTCAAGATGCCGTTGCAATGTCAGTCGCTCACCACCTCTAGGCACGCGGCCCACTTCCGAGGGGCCCTCGCAGGCGGAGACCACCGACGTCGACTTCGCCTCGACGAGCTGCGAGCCCGCCTGCAGCGCACACGCTACCGCGCCGTGGCCTCATGGGACATCGAGTGGAGATGGCAGCACTGGTTCACAGGATGCCCTGCGCATAAGTTACAGTCACCGCTTGCAGACCTGGCCTGGCAGGGCATGACCAGGGCGGGCGATGGAGCACGGCGTGGGCCGCGGCCCCGCCACGTCACGCCTGCGACGTGGCGGCGGGCTCAACGACGGCTGCGAGCCTCGGCGACGACGCCCCCGCGACGCCGACTGGACGCGCGCGGGGTCGCCCAGCTGAGCGCCAAGGTCCGGCGGCGGCAAGGCCCAGGCCCTCTGCCGGGCCGACGGGCAGAGCGCTGCCGCTGGGGCATGCGGCTCCTTCCGAAAAGAACACCGCCGAGGGCGCGGGCCGCCGGGCTGGGCGCCTGGCTGAACGGACGGTGCGCTGGATGTCGTTTTGCCGCACAGGGCGGCCGGCGCGCGTTCGGCAGCAAGGTGGGCGACGAGGACGTCAGACACTGCGTCTGCTGTCCAAAGCTGCGGCGCTTCAGAGTGCCCCCGCTGGGCCTGGCAGACCCCGGCGCCACTGCGCAGCGCACTGCGCGCGCGGTTCTGTGACAGACAAGAGTCGCTGCCAAGGAGGTCGCCAGGACGGCCACCATGGTCGGTCGGCCACAAGGCGCGCGCCGTCTTTGGCAAGCGGCCGGCGCACGCCTCGACATTCCGAGGCCGTTCGCCGAGGTGTTGGCGCAGCTGCAGGGGCGGTCGGCCGAGACGGCGTCCGCTAGCGACGGCGAGCGATTGCGCATCGTGCGCTTTTCGCAGGGGGGGGGCGCGATTTGTCCTCCCCGCCTGGGCCCGATCGTTGCCCGCGTGCCATTTTTGGCCGCGGTTGTTCGTTTTGGACGGATGGGCCCCTAGCCCAGTCAGCCCGCGGGGCCTCGAGATCGGGCGTCAGACTTCTTCAAAATATTGACGCTCGTTTTTGGCTTGGACTCCACATTTTCTGACCATGGATGCGCGCGACGGCTCGCCTGTGGCAGGTTGGCTGGAGAGCCGCTCCTGGTTTGGGAGTAGTGTCTCTCGTCCTCCTTCTCCTCCTCCCCCTCCTCCTCCTCCCCCTCCCCCCCGCCCTCCCCCTCCTCCTCCTCCAGCCGCGCTGGCGCAGGCGAGTTCCCAGTGCTTGCAAGCGCGTCATCAGCGCGGCTCGCGCTTGCTGGCCAATATGCCACGATGGCCAAGTCTGGTCCGGCTGCCGCCGAAAGCGGTGGCAGATGGCACCGCCGCCGCCAGACCTGCCAGATGTCTTGCGCGGCCCCGGGAGGCCCGCGCGGGTCCGCGGGGCCCGCGGCGTGGCAATTGCGAACTGGGCTTGCCGAGCGCGGCGCGCGCGCAGGCGGGGGGGCCCCCCGCGCGCCCGCAACGCCGCCGCGGCGCAGCGCCAGCGGCGGGGGCAAGAGCAGGCCACTGGCGGCGCAGGTGGTCGCGGCAAGGGCGAGGGCGAGGGGCAGAACTCGCCTGCTCCCAAGCGGCGCAGCACCAGCGGCGGGAGCAAGATCAGGCCACTGGCGGCGCAGGTGGCCGCGGCAAGGGCGAGGGCAAGGGGCGGAACTCACCTGCTCCCAAGCCGCCCCTTCCGACCACAGAGCTCGGCAAGCGGCTTGCTGGCACCGAGAGGCTCACGCGCGGCGGCGGACAGTCGGCCCCCCGGGGCCCCGAGAAGGACGCTGCGCCCAAGCCCCCCCCTCCACCCCCCTGGAAGCCGGGCGCAGACGATGCCAAGGAGTCCACGCTCGCGACTCAGCTGGCGCGCTTCGAGGCGAGCTACGAAGCAGCCCCGCACGGCGCTGACCGCGATGTATTGCGAGGCTCAATCCAGGAGAATGTCGACGGCATCCGCGCCCAACAGGAGTCACTGCGGACCCCGGCAGTGGCGCGCCGCAGGGCCCCCTCTGACTTGCAGAAGGCATCGGCTGCTGTCGCCAAGTTGGAAGCTGACATACTCGCCAAGCAGAAGCAGCTTCAGGAGTTGCAAGAGTCTCTCAAATTCAAGCGCGCATCAATGGAGGCCAAGGAGGTCGGTCCCTGTTCTGCAGGCAGAGGTCAGGCAAGCAGCACAGCAGCTTGGAGCGCCGGCAACAGCCGCGGAGAAGACGGAGGAGATCGACCCTCTCAACGTCCAGCCCGACGACGTCGCCGACGACGATGTGCGCGCGCTGCTCGGCTCCGCGGCCTGGCTCGAGCTGCGTGAGCACGCTGCAGGAAGAATGCCTGCGCCGAAGGATGCTGCCATGCCTCCTGCTGAGGATGACGCCCCCGGCACTGCCGATGCTGGCGGCGGCGTCGGAGGCGGGTGGCCACGAGCGCGCCCTGGGCGAGCTGGGGGAGGCTGATCGCCAGCAGCTGTTCGAGGCCGCCAAGACAGGGCCTGGGGAGCTTGCGAACCTTCTTGGAGAAATGGCAGCAAAGCGACGGAAACGTTCCTGATGCAGATGCACCTTTGATGTCAGGCCTGAGGTTGCGCGCAGGTGCCGTTCGCAGGCCAGTCCAGCCCCAGGCCCGGGGTATTCTCTTCATTGAGACCTGCAACGCCAGTGGAAGTCGCGAGACAGTGAAGATGCGATTGGTGAAGTCCAAAGCTGTTATCATCTTGTGTCAGGAGATCGGTCACGCGGAGGGCAATCTCGAGGCGCCCTACACATGGGCGCACAACAGGCAATGGCAGTGTTCAGCCATACCCGCTCGGCCTACTGCAGGCACTGTGCCCTCTGGCGGCGTCGCGGTCTTCGTGCGAGGTGCGCTAGGGCTACGACGCCCAGAACGAGGGTAGGTGGTGTGGGGGCACAGGCTGCAGCATGTCATCGTCGACATGGTTGGCTGGCCTCCTACCGCGATAGTCAATGTGCACATGCAATTCGCGATCGGAGCAGTTGGAATGAACGCTGATATCCTTGCTGCAGCTGGGCGATTGATGAC
The DNA here is from genome assembly GCA_963575745.1 of Prorocentrum cordatum. Taxonomy (NCBI): domain Eukaryota; class Dinophyceae; order Prorocentrales; family Prorocentraceae; genus Prorocentrum; species Prorocentrum cordatum. The sequence goes on from CAUYUJ010007669.1 coordinate 463,646, forward strand.
CCAATGCCCTGGGCCTATGATGATAGGATGTGACTGGAACAGGATGTCGACTGGCCTAGAACAGTCGCTCTTCCCCCAACAGGCGGATCTGGTCATAGCCTATCTTAGACATGTTACCTTCAGAGGCGGGACGGGCACCAGCGAGACTGATTTCTTCTGCCTCAGCGATGCCATGGCTCGAGGGTACAGAGGAGTACATGCTGATATGTCATGGGACAAAGGGCGCACCGTCCTGCCCAGTTGCAGCTCGTCGACAAAGGAATGGAGTTGCAACAGTTGGCCGATGCTGCGTCGACGAGGCTGCCTGCCGCTCCCCGCGCCTGGCCCAAATGGCCAGGCCAATTGGTTGGGACGTTGCATCGAGCTCTTGCTGAGCGCGCGGTGGAGATGGCAGCGGGCCCCAGCAGTGATGTGGCGATAGTATGGGCCCTTCGCGCGTGCATGTGGTAAGTTTGTTGTCTCTTTTGCTGAGTACGCAGCGTGGAACACTGGAGTTGACTTGCGTGAATCTGGAGCTAACGCCAGGAATCTTGAGCCGAGGTGGGTCAATGTTTACGTACCCTTCTGAAGATTGCAGCGATGTTCAGAGCATCGGCCAAGGCTGGCGGTGGTTGCAAAATGCAGTTGCCACAACTCAAGCGTTGCATGGTAAGCCAGATTCCATGATGCAGTGCTCGGAGGAGATTGCTGAATTCGCCACCTCTCCCCACCCAGGACAAGAGCTGAATGCGCGACTCGATGCGACAGTTGCTCAGGCTTGTGAGTTTATCAACACCCTTCCCGTGGAGTTGGACCAGATTCAAGCGTTTGTAGATGATATAACAGATGATGCTGCCCTTGCTGTCAAGGGCCAGAATAAAAAAAAACATCAACGATATGTGGGCCGGAGTGGTGCCGCGCTGCGTCGCGCGGAGGGGCCAGGCCGCTCGACCGCGCCGCGAATGTCAGGGCCACCCCGACGCCCGCGGTCGCCATCGGCATCCAGTCTGGCGACCCAGTGGCCATAGTTGCGCAGGATTTGGAGATGCACCGACGACTGTGGGGTGCATCGGGTGTTGCGCTGCCGCCGTGGGTGCCTGACAGATCGGTGCGTCTTTTGCTTGAACCAGAAGGTCTGAGGCGAGCAGCTCTCGCGTTCCCTGCAGGCACGGCCACGAGCTATGATGATTTCCACCCGGGGCACCTGATGTTGTTGGACGACGACGACCTCAGCGCGCGGGCGCTGTTGCCGGCGGCGTCTGGCGCCATCGGGGCGTTGCCGAAGCAGCTGCGCTGGATTACGATGCCCATGCTGGGCAAGCCGTATGGAGGCAACCGTTTGATTATCTCATATGCTGCAGTATATCGCACATGGCAGAGAGCCCGCAAGCCCATGGTTGAGCACATGCACTCCGCGCTCGATCGACGATATTGGGGTGCCAGCCGCGGGCGATCAGCCACAGATTGTGCATGGCTCCAGGCCGCGCGGTCTGAGAGCAGCCAAGCTGCGCACAAGTACGGCGTGCTCACCGTGGCGGATTGGAGTAAGTATTATGAATCGATTTCCTTGCTGGAGCTGAGAGACCAATTTCGACGACATGGAGCCCCCAGACGCTGGCTCAACCTGGTTGTGAATATGCGGTCGTGTCCAAGGATCATCAGGCTCGGGCGGCACCGTGCGCAGGCTGCTCCGGTGGCTACCCGCGGACGGCCAGCTGGCGACGGGCACGGCGACCTTGCGATCAAGGTCCACGCGGTAGATGCCGTCGACACCTTTGCCGGGATGGCGCCATTCGTAGATTTCCAGAACTACCTCGAAGACGCTGGCCCCCGCATCTCGTCCAGCGATTATGCGATTTCAAAGTCGGTGGCGGTGGCAGCAATGAACCAGTTCAAAGTTGCCAGTGCATATTTGAATGCAAACCTGCGCCCAGGAAAGTTATCCATCTTGTCAACTTCTAAAGATCTCGCCCGCGATGTCTGCGCGGCTCTGCACCTGCCACTATCCGTCTGCAAGTCAAGCGTTGCATACCTCGGTGTTGATGGATCGGTTGGTGCTCGGCGGCATGCACAACGAGCTCGTCTGATGCAACATGGCAGCATAGCGCAGATGAAATAACGAATCCGAAAGATCCGGGCCCTCCGCAGGCGTCTCAAGGGACCCGAAGAGACCCCCTTCAAGAAAGTATTCAAACAAGGCGTTGCTCCTGCCTATAGCTCCGGGATCGGAGTCTCGGGTCTCGCGGGCTCGGAGTGGCTGGGCCTCAGGAGAATGATGGCCACTGTGAAGGGCCTGCTCACGTTGGTGTTTCGCTCGCGGCTAAGGTTGCTTTGCTGGGTGGCAGTAGTGCCCGATTTGCCATCGCTCCCGCTCTCCAACAGAAGATCTGGACTGCTACGCGGCGCCCCGACCTGACTCTCGCTTCGCGCGCCGAGCTGTTGAATATCTGGGAGATGTCTAGGCTTCTTGAGTGCGCGTCTTGGGACAAGTCCCAGGGGCCGATCTCTCGGGCTGTCCTGAGTTTGAAGCGTGCTGGGTGGCGAGCTGAAGGGCCGATCTCTAGGATCGATCACAATGTTTTGCGAGTTGACCTGTCTGGGGCACCACCTGCGCTCTTGGCGCATCAGCTGGAAGCTGGACTGCAAATAGAGCAGGAATTTGATGTTGCCCGAAAGCTTGGTTTTCCCCCGGAGACCAGGGCCACCCTTGACCTGTTTCGGGGCTCCGTGGGACCAATAGCTAGAAAGCTCACCCGAGTTCAAGACGATGTATCAAGAGCTCCAGTTGCGGTGGACTGTGGACCAACGATCGCGCCACGCGCGCGGGTTACTTGCGCGGCGTTTTGCGTGAGTGTGGAGAGCGGGACACCGTCCACCACAGGCTCTACTGTTGCGAGCTTCAGAGAGTTGTAGAAGCGCGCGCGGCGCCTGGGGCGCCTCTTTCACACCTCGACGCTGCGCGCGAGAACCCCGACAACCCCATCTTCACTAGAGGGGTGCATGTGTACGATGACAGCGCGATGCCTTGCCCGTCTACGTCGTCTGAGGTGTTTTTCTATGACGGGCAAGGAAACGAGCTCGACATGGAGCCTGAATCGATCGCCGATCTGACATCCCAGGCCCCGCTGCGCCTAGCTTCCAGCGGTTCGAGCACTACGCCTTGGACTCGGCATTGGCAGCGCGCGGCCTGGGCAGCAGTTGCATGCCCAGATGTGGGCGAGGACCCCGTGGCCGCGGCGGCGGTCAAAGGCGTCGTCCCAGGAGTGCTGCCGCAGACGCTTGCAATGGCAGAGCACTGCGGCGTCGCCATATGTGGCCAGATAGCGACGCGTCCGACTGTTCTGGGCGCAGATTGTCAGGCCGCGATCAGAGCGCGTCAAAAGAATGCCAGCCATCAATTTTCCCTGTCCAGTAAGTTTGCTGGATCGCTAGCCCTTGCGCATCAGCTTGCAGGCGCGGCGCTGACCCAGACAGTGCGACATGTCAAGGCCCATCGCGATGATGCTGACATCCCGGGCCCCGAAGGTGAGGAGCAGGCTTTCGCTGTTACCATTGCCGTTGCAGATCGATGTGCCCAAGATGGTCTCAGCGTGCACCCAGCCCCAGCGCCAGCGTTCACGAGCGAGCTATGTCTGGCGGGCGAGAGATCTGGGAAGCTCATTCAGCTTGCAGCGCACGCTCCCCCATATTTGGAGAACGGGGCTAGGCGGGCAAGGCCTCGCCGCATCATCGCCCCGAGGTCACGGCGACAAGTGTCGCGGCTTGATCGGAATCAGAATGATCTCGGGCTGCAATGCAGGAGCTGTTTCAGAGTTGCTGAAGGCAGCCTCGAGACCGTCGCGATGGCCGCGCGCCGAGGGCTGCCGCCGCCCCTTCGAAGTCTGCCCCGCGATCCCATGGGACATAAGCTTGTCGCCCTGACTGGGCGGAGCCGAAAAACTGGCGTGCTCCTGGAGTCGCGTCGACCATCGCCCAGGGAGCAGATGCTCAGTCTTGGCTGCGGGGGTTGGCCCCAGGGGAGGGGTTTAAAGCTCGGCCGTCCGCGCGAGGCTCCGTCGCGTAAAAGTTTGGAGATTCTGCCTGAGCTCAGCCAGGGAAGCTGCCCGAACCCAAGAGTTCGTGCAGCTCTGGATCGTGCGCATCCTCTCGGTAGGCTTGGCCTCTCCACCGCCCCTCCTGCACCAGACGTTCCGACTGTTGTCGGGACCTCGCCTTCTTGTTCCCTGACAGCCTCTTTCTACGAGCAGCGCATATCAGCTTTGTGCGAGAGGATGCGGTTAAAGCAGCAGGCCGCAGATGCCGCTTCAAGAAGCTAAGTTTTGCGCAGAGCTCGCGGCTTTGGGACCTCCGTCCAACGCTGGCGGTTACGGCGCATTCTATTGCGCCAAGGCAATCCCCCGCCGCCGGTTGCCAGTTCGTCCGAGGCCCGTGCGCGGCGGCGTCGCGCCCCCCTGCCTGGTTGCCGGTTCGTCCGAGGCCAGCGCAGGGCGGGCCGCGCGCCTGTGTTCGCGTCCAGAGTTCTGGTATATTCGTGTTGTGCACTTCCCCTGTCGGGTCTTCCGTTCCGTTCCCCCCCTCTCCTCCTCCGCGGCCCATGTTCCCGGCGTTGTCCGCCGAAGTGGCCCGGCATTGCTTGTGCGCGGCCGGCTGTTGCGGAGCGCCGCTCATCCAGGAAGTGCTGCTTAATCAGTTTTGCATGCAATGCGTGGTTCCGCTTGTGTTTTTATAGGCATCGGGTGCGTGGGCGGCACCGTTGGCCCTTTCAGAGGCGTCGTTTTTTGTGTTGCTTGTTTGTTTGTTTTTCTATTTCTTTTTCATCTCTCTATATATATATATATATGTGTATATATACATTAAATGTGGTGCCTGGCATGGGCCAGCGCGTTCATTTTGCGCATTATGCTTCGCATTCCCGGCGTTGTCTGGCGCTTGTCCCGGCATTGTCCGCCGTTCGTGCGTGGCGATGTTGGGACGATGTGAGCGGCTTATACGTTGGCATCGTCGTTGCGCGGGTTTTGTTGCTTGGAAAGAATTCGGAGTGTTCCACCCGTTTTCCAGTCTGCTCTGGTTCCACACCCTGCGCGGGATCCGAGTCCAACCCAATTCAGCGGGGGTGCACTCTTCCAGGCTGGCTGGAGGGCTGGTGCTGCAGCCGAGACGGTCGTCGGGGGCGTTGCCGCCCCCTTCCCCCCTTTGTCTTCCGCCTCCTTCTTATTTTTGCTTCGTCCACTTCCCTCCTTGCTTCTGCTTGCGGTCACTGGGGCAACCAGCACAGGCTGGCTGGTCGAGGTGAGATCTGACAGGGTTCTCCGCCCGCTGGCCGTTCAGCTTGCACGATCGCTGGGGAGTTTTGTGCCACGCTGTTTTGAGCGGTCAGGCTGTACGAGCAGCAGCAGCCGATTTAGCTACCCTGCCCCCTCGTCTCTGCCTGCCTCCTCCTGTTCACCCCTCCCCGGATGGACCGTTGGCCAGGTGGAATTAGCTGACGGCTCACTTGTTCATCGCCCGCGCTCCCAGGGCCCCGAGCGCTCGCTTTGCGCGTGCAGTCGTTTCCTCCTCTCCCTTTCTCCGTCGTCCTTCGTTCGCCTCCTCCTCCCTCTCCTGCCGCCCAGGTCCGGTGCCTCCGCTGGCGCCGCTCGGGGTGAACCCGCGCATGGGAGGGTGTCGGCCTCGCCCGCTGCCCAACGACCAGGCCTCCTCGGGTCTGCCCGGCCCCCAAGGTTTTTCTGAGCCTCCGATGGTCCGCTCCAGACCTCGGTCGGCCAGTCTGGTCCCACATACATTACTAGTCGCTGCCAGTCAGCTTGCCATGACATTGCCTTGGTGGTTAGGCCGCCTCGGCTTGAGATGCATCTTTTTATCCGTAAGGGCTTCGCCCCCTGCCGCCGGCCCCCTCTCTCGGAGAATGGGCCATGGAAGAGCTAAGTCATGAGGCCTTGGCGCTGTCGTGAAGCAGTATCGAAACTTCATGCGAAGCCGATTCGCAATCAGCAAAACCAACTGATCACAAGAGGGGTTACCACACCTGGCGATTGGTAAGACGTGTATGGTTTACGGGCTTGGTTACCACACCTTGCGATTAAAGGGCCGAGGGAGTTCTCGCAGTTTGGGTTACCACGCCTTGCGATGGATGTGCGTGAAGGGTGGCACCGAATTTCAGAAATGTGGCAAATCCCCTGTGTTTTTGGACCCTGACCCCGCGGATCTGCGTGAGGGGTGGCACCGAATTTCAGAAATGTGGCAAATCCCTGTGTTTTTGGACCCTGACCCCGCGGATCTGCGTGAGGGGTGGCACCGAATTTCAGAAATGTGGCAAATCCCATGTGTTTTTGGACCCTGACCCCGCGGATCTGCGTGAGGGGTGGCACCGAATTTCAGAAATGTGGCAAATCCCTGTGTTTTTGGACCCTGACCCCGCGGATCTGCGTGAGGGGTGGCACCGAATTTCAGAAATGTGGCAAATCCCCTGTGTTTTTGGACCCTGACCCCGCGGATCTGCGTGAGGGGTGGCACCGAATTTCAGAAATGTGGCAAATCCCATGTGTTTTTGGACCCTGACCCCGCGGATCTGCGTGAGGGGTGGCACCGAATTTCAGAAATGTGGCAAATCCCATGTGTTTTTGGACCCTGACCCCGCGGATCTGCGTGAGGGGTGGCGATTTCGAGCCCCCCCAGCAATTCAGACAACGCGCCCAGGGGGTGCTAAAAAGCCGGTTTGGGCCTCCCCCCCCCTCGCGCGGTCAATCAACTAGTTACAGTAACCAGCAATAAGTCAACTAGTTACAGTAACCAGCAAGAAGCAGAATTGTAACACTGGAAACTACAAGCTACAACTGGTACAGGAAACTGCGAACCCGCGCCTACAGCCTGGTGGCCCCACAAGGGGGCCGGCGGATTTTGGACGAGCTTTTAAGTTTACCTGGTCATTCACAGAGCGTGGGCTCATATCCACGTGAACGCAGTTCTGCCAATTCCGCAAGTTTCCGGTTGCGTGCAGCGGTTTGCCTATGGCAGGTTGGCTTGAGCGCTGCTCCAGGTATTTGGGAGGGCGTTCCCGCTTCCCTCCTCTTCCTCCTTCCCCCCTCTGTGCCCGAGTTCGGGGACTGTGCAGGGTTTGTGCCTTCGTGGATGCACTGCTTGTGGATGTTGGTCAGGATAGCCCTGTTGAGGGGCAGGTGATCGGGCGGGCTGCGTGCTGGAAAAATTAAGCAGCGTGCGAGTGACCACGCCCCACATCGTGCGACTCTTCTGCCTGAGTTGGGCCACCTGCGTCGGCAGCGGCAGCAGAAGCTCCTTGAGCCCAGCGTCTTTCGTGTTGAGCTTTCTCTCCTTAGCTTCCGCTCGGCGTCGGCCGCCGCGGCGGACGCGAGGATTGGCTGCCGTGCCCTCTCCCTGCACTGCTCCCTTCTGGTCTCCTATCTCGCCATCCGCCCTCTGCTTCTTGCGATCTTACACGTCGGGCTTGGAGGCGCCTCCACCAGTCACTGACTGAGGGGAGGAGCCCACTGCTGGAGGCCGCTACGCCTTCATGACTGCGAGCTTTGGCGCCGAGGGGCGCACCAACAAGCTTTGAGCAAACTGGAGATCACTGCCTCGGAGTCTCGGAACAGCTTGACATAGTGACCGCAGACGAACGGGCCGAGGGCCAGGTGCGGTGGGAGGGGGGCGAGGTTCAACAACTGATATGGATCCGACTTCCTGCGTCGGAATAGCTACGGGGGCGGCTCGTACGCGGGGAGATCCATATGGCATGATGCACATCTACATGCTGATGGTGTAGCGAACTTGTACGGGTACGCAGTACTGTGCCGCGTACCCCTATCAGCGTGCCATGAACGGGCCAAATGTCGTATAGCTTCTGTTCGTGTTTGGAATACAGTGCCACTGGTGAGATTGGCACACATGGAGGAGGCTCAGAAGGGAATCTGACTAGGGACCCAGAGGAATACGAGGAACATCTGCAGGGCGGCTGAGAGATTTGAAGGGCTGGATAGTCGACTCCGATCCCCACCATGAGGCAATGGCCGACTACCTCAGCAGCGTGCAGTGGGCCGCGCGGAACACTCCGCCCAAGCAAGAAGCTATGCTGGGCCCCGTTTTTCTGGTGGAAGTCGGACCCGTACAGGAATGGGAGGTAGTCGAAGCAGCAAAAGCGATGAAATGGGAGAAGGCTTGTGGTTCAGACGCTATGCTTGGTGATTTCTGAAAACCTAACTGTCGCCGGGACTCGCCAGCGCGAGTTTGGGCCGTTTCGTTATGTCAAATATGCTGGGAAGACGGCGAGATCCCTCACCACAGGGACGAGTTCTTGGTGATTTCCATTTTCAAGCAGGGCGACCCGTCTAGGTGCGAGAACTACAGGCCCATCTGCCTGCTGCAGGCCCGATATAAGCTCTTCGCGGCAATTCTCCTGCGCCGCCTGAAGCAAGCAGGGGCCGAAGACAGAGTTTGGCGGATGCAGTTCGGGTTTGAGTCAGAGCACGGCGCCAATGACGCTATCTTCATTGCGAGGCGCAAATCGGAGGAGGCGTTTTCGAGGCAGGACAAGCCGCCGCTGATTGTTCTTGCGCTGGATTGGGCAATGGCGCTCGACAGCGTCATGCCCGATGCTCTCGTCGCAGCCCTCCGCCGTTTCGGACTGCCGGACAAAATGCTAGATATTGTCCGGGTGACATCCACCGACAGGAAGTTCGCGAGGTCGGCAAAACTCCGGGGCAGCGGGAGCAGCAGGCTGGCATCTGCCAGCGTTGCCCCCATGTCGCCGCTCTTGTGTGCCATCCTGATGGCTGTCTTCCTCCAGGACGCGAAGGCCTCGTTCGGCGATGCTGCTGACGACGTCAGCGGCCTCGCGTACGCGGGCGACGCGCTGATCGTCGCCCCGGGCGCTATGGAGGCGGCGTTGTACGTGAAGGCCGTCTCAGATGCCAGCACCAACTACGGTAACTGGAAGAGGCTGGAACTCATGGCCACAGGGTGCAACGCTCCTGCCATGCTCGAGCCTGACAGCTGCCCAATGCCAGGAAAGAAGAGCATGGTGTATTTGGGGAGCGTCTTGACACTCGACGGGTCCGTCGGAGCGGAGCTGAGCCGCCGGGTCTGCCTCGCCCGACCTGTTCTCGATTCCTTGCAGCACATATGGTCTCATTCTTCCCTGTCGACCAGGAGGAAGCTTACCATATACGCGGCAATCGTTGAATCGACGCCCTTGTATAGTCTTCACACGTCTAAGTTACGTCAGCATGAATTGTCGAGATTGAATGCATTTCAGGCGCGCTGCCTGCGTACAATTTTGGGCATAGCGCATTGAGTGTCAGTTGCGCCCCCGACGCCGAGGTTTTACAGCGAGCCCGGCGCACCAAGCTCTGCGACCTTTTGTTGCAACGGCAATCGAGTTTGTTCAGTGATGTTACGCGCGAGTGCAACGATCTTCCTGTCAGACAAGTCGTTTTCCAACTGTCCTCCTCCGTCTTGGCACAGCAACGCTGCCGCCGAAAGAGGGACAGGCCCCAGCAGGCTTGGGCGTCATAGTTGTAGCAGCATGCGCAGCATATTTGTCATGATGTTGGTTGCTGTATAAGTAAGTTGGGCACTATTTCGGGGGAGGCCTGGAAAACGGCGGTGCGCAAGTATATTGTCTAGCGCACGCGCGTGCCGTTGCTCATGCGTTTACGGACGCGCGGCTTCATTCATCCATTCATTCAATGGGACAGTGGATGAGAGAGGACGGGTGTGCATAAGGAAAAATATGAAGGACGATGGATGAGGTACGAGGGGGAGGAGAAATATTTGCAGGACGATGAGGACGAATGGTGAGGGTGATGCACAAGATGAGAAGGAGGAAGAATAGGAGGGGTGGCATACTTGCACGAACCTGCGAGGTGGTCACGCGCGTATGCTTCTAGGGTAGTGATTTGCACGATGTGCACATCCAGAGTGAACTATCCCATTGTTTGGTGTTCGCGTTGACAAATGTTTTGTTCAGAAAAAACGACCCAGGATGAGTGGGTGGAGCAACATTTTGTTATAAAGGTTGTGGTTTGGACCGTGTGCGGATCGCGCAACAATTGTGTTGCCCATGCCTCTAATGGCTATGTCGTGTCACGATTTCGGGGCCGCGCTCGAATCCAAGGCGAGCATGCCCATCACTGTTTCCTTTCACCTCTGCAACGTGTCAGTTAAACAGCTGTGTTCCCAGTTGCCCAGGTCATGATCATGCTCCGGGTCGGCGCCGACGAGATGGGTGCCCGGGAGGTAAAACGGTTCATGTCAGACGCTATTGTGGATTAGGGCATGTGGTCGTTTTTGTGAGAGGTGCATGCGGTCCTCCCTGCCGACAGGTATCTGAAGGATTGCGCCCTCTGCCGCTGCATCTCCCAAGGCTGAGCCATCTTGCGGCTGCGTTGGGGGAGTTTGGGGGCCCCTTCTCTAGGGCCGGAGTGGGACATCGTAGGGCCTCTCGGGGGACCCCTTGTGGCTTTCGGGGGCCACCTTTCGACAATCTTCGGATAGACCGAGGCTATACGGGGGTCTGCAGACATCTTGGGGCCGTCTTGGGGCAATTTCCGAACATTCTGGACGATCTTTGTGGCGTCTTGTTGCCTGCAGGTTCACCCCTGGCCGTCTTTGGCAACTTTGGGAGTTCCTGGGGCCGTTTTGATCCGATACTGCAGATTTTCTGGGAACGAAACGTGGGAGGAACAAGCGGGCACGACACAGATGCCGGATTCGGCCGTTTCGGGTTTCTTGGGCTTTATTCGGGTCTTATTGGAACCTTCTCTAGAGGCCTTGCCATCTTGACCGTCTGGTGGCGTTCCTATGGAACTTGTCGCAAGCTAGAGCGGCCAGGAGGCAGAGGGACGCTTCTCCCGGGCGTGAGCTTTGGCGGCGCGGGCCCTTTTGAAGGACATCACCCTCGGGTGCGAACTTTGTCGGCGCGGCCGACCCCAATAGACAGTTGAGTTTAGCCAGAGACAACAAACCCAATACAAAAACAGTAGTGCTAACGAGACGCTAGCCAGACTCCAGCCCAGGCTTCAGCACAGTCTGGCGCCCGTGATGGGTCTGGCAGGTTAGTGCATAGAGAGTGGCATTCACATCGTAAGTGGAATGTTGGATACCGCAACGTGCAGGCCCTTGCTGGTGCTTTGCTAATGGTGTGCATGTGACGTAAGCTAATTAGGTCACCCCCGGGGGCGCGAGGAAGAATGCGCTTCGCGCGTCGCGATTTGTGCCAGAGTTGCTGCCCTTCACCCAGAAGGGGCGGCGCGAGGGCGCGAGACCGCGGGGATACCTGCGCGTCGCGCATGCACAATGCACGGAGTTATGCGACGTAGACGGGCTTCTGTGCACGTTTGCTGCCCAGGCAAGCGAAACGCAATCGTCGTGAGAAAGACCGCAGTCGACTACTTGGGCGCCACCACCGTGGTGTGTACTGACAAGACGGGGACGCTCACAGAAGGCGGCTCGCCGCCCCTTTTTGTGCCATGTGCTGTTCCGCCGCCTCTTGTGCCATGTGCTGCTCCGTCATCTCTAGTGGGGGTTCGTAGAGGGTATCCCAAAGTAGGGTTAGGGAGCGAGCCCAGCTTGATGCTCACATCTCCTTTTTCCGGGGATTGTTTACAACGGCTTTCCTTCAACTCCATCTCTGCTCCTACCTTACCTTCACACCCGCATGCTTTTCCTTGGGCTCTTTCTCCTGCGCCTCCCCATCCATCCCCGTCCGTTCTCGGGCCTCTGCAGCGGGACGCCGTGCAATGGTTTTGTGACGACTGCAGTGTTCGATGTAATACACTGCCCGTGCCCGCAGGCGCGCCGCCGTCTTTGCACGATGCATTGTGTTATTTTTCATCCTTTCCTTCCCCATCCTCTCCTTCCCTCTTTTTTGTTTTCTTCTTCTTCTTCGCTGGGAGATTGGCCTGGTGCGGTCCCGTTCGGGGGGGGCGCCCGGGGGGGGCCGGGCACGTGCGCGCGCCCGAAGTCAGCGGGGGCCCCGCAGGAGTCGGGCGGCCTCGTGGGGAACCCACGAAAGGGGACTGGGCACGCTGCGCGCACTTGTCAGACATTTAGTCGTTTTAGGCGACCCCCAGGGTTCATTTAGCCCCCACAGCAACACATCCGTAGTTGTGTGTTTGTTCAAACAAGAAAAAGGCAACGCCCCACCCGCCGCGCGCGCACGCTCCCGGGCGCACCCTCCCGGCTGGCCGGGCCTTTTCTTATCCCGCATTGTCAACTAGAGTTTAACGGACAATTTTTACCGAGAGTAAACTTGAGCAAGAGGCTTCAAGGATATGAGTATCTACCTACCAATATGGTTCAACTTATGCCAATGTCATCGAAAGTTTGGCAGATACTGGTTATCAGCCGAAAGTTTTGTTTTCGACCAAAGTGGTTTTACCTGATGGAGGAACGATGGCCCTTCCATCGAAGGGTGATGTACGTCCTGATGAAAGGGTGTTTGTTCCGGGGGGGTGTCCCGAGAGCTATGCCCCCGGGCCCCCCAGGCGGGTTTCGACGCTTGGGCCCATGATCTGCGCGCCCGTTCCCCCCGCGAGAGAAGCGCTGAGAGAGGCAGACCCAGGGCCCCGATGCCGCGATCACAGGTATCGGACTTGTCTAAAACTCGTCAGGAAGATCAACCACCTTCAGCATGCGGATCAATGCCATGTGTGGCAACTTTGGCCCTGGATGCGCAGAAGTGCCCGAGTCGCGGTGCCCCGGCCTATCGGGTCACTGCATGAGCCCTGTTTGCTTCGGATGTTCCAACAGTTGCGCTCTCTGCAACCTCATTTTCCTCTGCCCGACTTGCGTGGCTCCTGGTTAGGAAAATTGCGTTGGGTTGCGGGCCAATGAGCGGCGAGGGCCGAGGAAAGGAAGAGGCTCGAAATTATGGGGGCAAGGGAACGAGATGTGGCCGAGATGCGTGGGCAGTTGAGGCAGTCCGAATTCCGACAGCAGGAAGCCGCTGCTTACGGGTTGGAGCGAGACTGGGAGGCCATGGCAAACGCTGCGCGCACCCTGGAAGAGCGACAGCAGGTTGCAGCGGCGGTGGAGATGCGGGAGTTAACGAACAGGCTCAAAACCACCGTCGCCTCTGAACGCCAGGCGCACCTTCATGACAAGAGCTTGGCAGAAGAAGCGAGACGCGCCGCCGGGGGGCCGGCGAAGCCCAGCGGGCAACGACGACGCAGGCCGCCGCGGAGTTGCAGGCAGCAGAGAATCGAAATGCACGACCGGCGGCGGAGGCCGCCGCTGCCTTGCAGCAGGCCGAGGCGAACCGACTCGCGGATGAGAGCTGTGCTCGATCCGAGGCCGAGACGCTGCGCGCTCGCGAGGAGGCGCGGCGAGTTGAGCTGATTGCTCAGGAGACGGTCGCAGCGAAGACTCGCGCGACGAAGATGGGGGCTGCCCAGTTGACGATGCAACGGGGAGCAGAGCAAGATAGCTTATATCGCAAACTTGACCGACATCAGATACACGCGCGCCCGAGAGGAGCACATTCGGCAGGGGCTCCAAGCACGGGTTCTTCGACCCAGGTGAGTGCAGCGACGGCAGTTACTGCCCAGCCACCCGCGACGATTGCGTTTGGGCGACCGGCCGCGCACGGGGGCCCATGCCAGAACCCTCGCGCGGGGGCTCCATGGTATTCCGCATGTCCCCAGGTGGCGAATCGCGACTGCCCTCTCTGCAAGGGGGGCGCTTGCGACGACCATTTCGCAAAGAACGACGAGTTGCGCGCGCGCTGCCGCGGGGGGGGCTCGAGAGCCAAGAAGAACGCGGATAATCAGAGCTTCCAGGATAGAGAACGCGAGGAACGGCTAGCTGGAGAGAAGCTTCCGGGATGCGATGCCGCTGCGGCTATGCCGAGGTTCCCTCTCTTGGCCGCTCTCGCTGGCCCAATTGCGCCCAGGGCTATGCCTCGGGGACGATAGCGCCGAGTCCAGGAGGCTTCTTGCGTTTGAGGATGCGGCGAGTGCTGAGAAGAAGAGGCTCAGGGAACGGCTCGAGCAGGCCCTGCAGCGCGAGGAAGAGAACGCCAGGGTGCGCGCTGAACGGGGGGGCCCAGGAAATGCGCGAGGAAAGGGCCGAAGCTGCCGCCCGTGCAGAAATGTCAAAATCGGCGGTAGTTCGAGTCAGCGCAGCTACCTCCTCCCCGGAAGGCGCCGGCACCCCTGGCGGCGGCAGCGGAAACGACGGCGGCGATGGCGGCGAGGGCGATGGCGGTTGGTCTATCGAGGACGACGGATATTCGACGCCCGATGGAGACGGGGGAAACAGTCCAGATCGTCGGCGCCGACGCGGCGAAGGACCGCCTGGAGGTGGATCGCCGCGTGGCGGCGGCGGCGGCGGTGCTGCCCCCCGTTCCCGTCGATGGACTATGCCCCGGCTATCCCGCGCTGGGATGGCGCAGGCAAGACGGATCCGATCGCGTTGGAAGCGAACCCCGACGTTGCTAACTACCAGCGATAGAGGCGTAACGTCGTCAGGGCGGCGGCTGCCTCCTCGCCGAATTGCGACGAGGCCGTCAGCGGGATGTCGAATTCGTTCGACATGAAGAATGTTGACGCTAAGGGGCTGAAAGACTCGGGCGTCTTCAGCCGGCTCGACGTGCAGAGCAGCTGACCTCGCGTCGAAGTTTAAACATATTATTATGGATCGGCAGTCGCCATTGCAATTCCGCAATCTTGCGAGCGAAATTGAACGGCTGGATATCGCGTCGCAGGCCGCCACGAGCACGATGAAGGTCGAGACTCCGCGCGTCGTTGCCGCGCGCGTGACCGCCGGGAAGGATCGTGGCCAGGCGCGCGCGAACAGGGATCTCATGGAGATAGTGGTCAGTTGGGCGGCAAAGGAAGCGGATGCCGACCTGTTCCCCTTCTATGATGGATTAGTGGGGACACTCGACGAAATCAAGAAATTGGATGCTTTCTTTCGCCCAGCCATGCAGGGGCATTTCTATCGCCGAATGCAGAAATGCCTTTGCACGCAGCGCGCCCCATGCCACCCGCGACGATTGCAGCGATGAGTGCGGGGCGGGCACGAAGACCCACGAATGGTTGTCATCCGAGGTCAGCGACTTCATGCGCAACGAAAGGGGGCGTAGTAATCGGGAAAGGCAGCGGGGGACATTGAAGTCCCGAGGTCTTCCTGCGGGGGGCGACGAGGGCGAAGGGGGCGGAGAGCGGACTGGCGAAGGCAATCAAAACTTGTGCGTGAAGGGTGGCCGCCTCGAGAAGTCGGCGCCATGTCATAAGTTCCTCAATGGCAAATGCCCATATTCGGGCACAGCGTCGGCGTCGACGTCCGGGGAGGCGCGGAGACTCTGCCGCCCCGGCTCGAGCCGCGCCTGCGCAGTCGGGCAAAGACGGCGGATAGGGTGGTGGAAATTAGACGAAGAAGAAGGACAAGCATAGAGGGGGTGGAAAAGATGCAAGCGGCGACCGCGGCAGGAGTCAAGAGCGCCAGCCCCCTCGGCCCAAGGGCGGCGGCATGGGCCGCGGCCGGTCCTCGCCAGACTCAATTGAGTCCTCAATGTCCGCCGCCGTGGCAGCCTCAAGGCCGCCACGGCGGCGGACGTTGAGGAATTTCGGTGTTTGGCCGAGTTTCCCCGGCCCCCTCCGCCTGAGGCGAGGCCTGCGTACTCGGGCGCGCCGGCTGACTATGTCGGTGGCGCGCCCTTGCGAGGGCTTTCTGCGAAGGGCGCAAAGCGGCCTCGCTCCGCGCAGCCCGGGCGCCGCCCAGAGGCGGCGCGCGCGGGGGGCGACGGCGCGGACAAGGAGGGCGACGGCGCGAGCAGTGGCAACGGCGCGAAGTCGCGAGGGGGGCCAGCAGCCGAGCGCCAGATTATCAGCAAGAATCCAGGCGGCGCCGGGCTGAGAACCCGACGCAGCGAGGCGCTCCGCAGAGTTCGCGCGCAGCCTTTCTTGCATGCGCGCCGACGCTGCGCCCCCCAGCCGCTTGATACTTCCGTCGGAATGCCCCGCGGCACCCCGGCGCCGCGGCGCCAGATTTGGCGCGCGCGACGCCGCGAATCAGCAGGCCGCGGACTCTTCCACCCCGCGGCAGGACAACACCGATGACTGGCGGTCATCATGGACGCGGTGCTCGGATGGCTGGAACAGCGGCAGCTGGGGCCCACGCGGCCGCCGGTGAGGGCGCGAAGAAGAAAACGAGGCCGGGGCCGGCGACGACGTCGCTGGGCCCCCCCTCGAGTTCATCGATTGCGGCTCGACGGCGCCCGTTTGGGACGGACGGCCTCTCGCGAGACGAGGGCGCCGCGCGCCTGCGTCGAGCGCGCGCGGCGAGCCAGTCCGAGGCTGGGCCGCGGGCGCCGCGGCCTCCGACGCTTTCGCGAACAATTCTGGGCGTCGCCAAAAACAGGGGCGCCCGCCTGCGCGCGCGGAGCGCGCCGGGCCGGCCGCGGGGGGGTTCGTTTAAGGCGACCCCCCGGGCCCATTTAGCCCCCGCAACAACACTTCCATCGCTGCGTGCGTTTGCTCTAGCAGGAAAAGGCAGCGCCCGGCCCGCCGCGCGCGCGCCCTCCCGGTCGGCCAGGCCCTCTCTCACCCCATATTATCAACCAAAGCTCAACGGACATTCCTACCGCACCCATGGCGTGGAGGTTTGCATCCCCTACTTCACTTCCACCGAACTACCTTCCAATATGGTAACAGATGTGCCAGTGCCACCTAAGGAATGGCAAAATATTCATCTGGCGGCTCGCAGAAGTCGGGGCGGTCGGCTTCTCACGACACGTTGAGCACTTCGAGGCCAGTCTCGCGCCCCGCGGCCATCGAAAAACTCGGCGGCGCGCGGGGGGGCGGCCGGGGGGGAGAAGGCCCCTCTCGGAAAGCGGCGAGGCTTTTGAGGAGCCCTCCAGCCTTTGAGAGATTGTCCGCGTCTTCGGGAAAGGCTTAGACAACTTCTCAGTGGGCCAGGATGTTTCCGAGCCTTCTGAGAAGGCCCGCCCCCTCTCATTTCTCCCCCGGGCTGGCCGCCCGACAAAATGGAGACAGGGGGAGAAAAATGAGGAGGGTGGGCCCAAACAAACTTAGGCATCCAAAGGCCCGATGTTGTTCGCAACGCGGACCCAAGAGCCTTCGCTCCCTTCGCAGGGGCTGGCGGCATGTCTTCCTGGCGGCCAGCTTGGGGGGGAAGTGTGAAGGGGCGGGCCTTCTCAGGAGGCCCGAGAGTATCGTGGCCGTCTGGGAAGTTAGTTGTCTAAGCCTTCCCCGAAGACTCGGAAAACCTTGCATAAGGTTGGAGGGCTTCTCAGAAGTCGCGCCGCTTTTTGAGAGGCATTTTCCTTGTCACTTCCCCCCGTCGCTCGCCGCCGACTTTCGCCCGAGAAGAAAAAACATGCACATCAACTTTCCGAGGTGTACACGGACTTTTGGATCCTGCCAGTTGGCGCCACCAACGCCGCCCTTTGTGCGCGTCCCGCGCCAGGGAGGGGGGCCCAGCGATTCACGAAACTCGCGCGAACCTCCAGAAGTTCCGATTGTTATACGCATGTTTCTTCTCCCTCTTCTCGAGGGCGGCTCAAACGGGGGTGATGACTACGGGGAGGTGGGTCTCATGGCAGGGGCGTTGATATCTCACGCGTCCCTAGGCCCCTTCCTCCGCACATGCTGCCGGCCATGATTTGTGAATACCCTCTTGGGCGCCCCCATGCGCACGCACCTGACTTTCCGTCCCCCCCCCACCTCCCGCGAGGGAAGATGACCGCCACGCGCCTCACCGGTTTCGTCCGCTTCCCCGGCCCGGGCCTGGCCGTCCGGAGAGCCCTGCGCTTCTACCCGCTGAAGGGCTTCCACCCGTCGGGGGGCGTCTTCCGGGAGGAGGATGCGGCAGCCTCGCCTCCTCCGCATCATTCTCTCCAGCACTAACCCGAGAAGTGTTCCGGCTCCTAGATGGGGTCCGAGTAGATGGGCCGGAGGGTCGCGTCGAATCGCCGATACGGCCCCATGTGGAGCCCGATTTTCTCCGCGCTGGGATCACCGAAACTCCGCTGACGCCGCCGATGCATCGGCGATGCTGTGCGACCCTCCGACCCCATCTACGCGGACCCCATATAGGAGGCGTCTAGAATTGAAGCTGAAGTTTCCCTGCCTTTTCAGTCTGCATCAAGAACCTATGCACTGCCATGTGCAAGGTTCGGCACATTTGTACGATGAAACTTAGACGTGGTATTACCGATCGGCGCCCCAACAACCCCAAGTACTCCGCCCAGCTCTGTCAGAAGTCTAGGAAGGCCCCTGCAAACCTGGGGTGCTCTCGGTACGCTCATGGGGTCACGGCGTGCTTGGGATTCCTCCTGGGGCTGGGGAGATGCGAACGCTTCCGACCCATGCGGCCACTTGCTCGGTATTCTAGAGCCTTGGAGCCTGCACTGCCAGCGTCCTGAAGGTTCGGAGCGACTGTCAAGACGACCCCGCCAGCAGCTGGCGAATCGAGCAGCTTTCTAGCTTTTGCGAACCAGTGCGGAGGCTGGCGCTCGGCAGGTTTGGGCTCTACTGCATCAGCCTCGAGGCGATTGCTCTGCGACCGAATGCCGGACGAAAGAGAAAGAGCCTATTAGAGCTGTGCACGTCCTTGTTTCGGGTTTGAGCTTGGCCCCGCGGCAGGCTGATCTCCGAAAGGTTCCAAATACATCGCCCTTGCGTATTCCCGATCCTCATGTTCGATTCCACCTCGGCTCCTCAGTGCGTGCTGCCTGTTCGACCCCAGTCTGGGGTCAAGCTGCTGAGTCGCTGAGCGCCTGTTTGTCTCAGGCGTCGAGTGCGGCACCGACTTCACTGGTCTTCGCCGCTTTCGCATGCCTCTTTCGAGCGAGCTCGACTGCCAGCGGGCTGCGCTGCTGGCCCCTCGGAACCCCACGCGTGCGGAACCCCACGTGCGTGGAGCTGGACGGGGCTCCGGCGGGCACGGCACGCGGAACCCATGGCGTTGATGGGCCATGGCGTGTGGAACCCCATGGCAGCGACCACGGTGCGCGGGACCCGTGGGGTTCCACAGGCGAACCAGCCCCCTGGCGGCAGTGCACAATCGTTGTAAGACCTCTTCGTGCCACCAGCAGTGCTGGCAGGGCGCATCTTTCCACATATGTGTCAAGCTCGCCAAGAGGATTTGACGGACGAGCGGATGGCCGCCATGGATTCCATCTTCGATGTTTCCCAGAGCGAGGCTGCGCGACGTCGCCCGCTGCCCTCATTGAATCCCTCCTCCCGAACTCTACCCCCGCAAGTTTCTCTACTTGCTATTCCTCTTCCTTGCCCTCTTTGCCTTCTTAACCCCCTTTTTCCGTTGCTCGCGGCGGGGGAGAGCGAGGGAGGGAGGGGACAAGGCGGGGGAATGGGAGAGGGGATGCAGGACAGGAGAGGAGCGGGGCGGGGAAGTGATCGGTGGGTGGGGAGGGATGAATACAGTGGTGGTGACGATGACGGACGCGCTGATGATGACGATGATGACGGGGGTGATGACCACGACGATGATGGTAATGGTGATGGTGAGGGTGATGGTGATGGTAATGTTGATGATGTTGATGATGATGATGATGATGATGATGATGATGATGATGATACTGATGATTCTGATGATTCTGATGATACTGATGATGATGATGATGATGATGATGATGATGATGATGATGATGATGGTGATGGTGATGCTGGTGGTGATAATGATGATGCTGGTGATGCTGCTGATGATGATGACGATATGATGATGACGACGACGGTGATGGTGATGGCGATTTCAACGATGATGATGCTGATGAAGATGATGCGAACGATAATGATCATGATCATGATGATGATGACGATGATGATGATGACGATGCTGATGCTGCTGATGATGAGGCTGATGCCGATGATGATGCTGCTGATGATGATGCTGATGATGATGCTGCTGATGATGATGCTGCTGATGATGATGCCGCTGCTGATTATGATGATGATGCTGCTGATGACGCTGCTAATGATGATGGTGCTGATGACGGTGATGATGCTGCTTATGTTGATAATGATGATGATGCGTATGATGATGGTGATGATGATGGTGATGATGAGGAGGAGGATGAGGATGATGATGAGGATGATGACGATGATGATCCATAATGCTGATCCTGATGCTGCTGCTGAGGATGAGGATGAGGATGAGGATGATGATGATGATGATGATGATGAGGATGAGGATGAGGATGAGGATGAGGATGAGGATGAGGATGATGATGATGATGATGATGGTGATGATGATGATGATGATGATGATGATGATGATGATGATGAGAAGGATGAGGAGGCTGATGATGATGCTGATGATGATGCTGATGATGGTGATGATGTTGATGGTGGTGGTCTTGGTGATGACGATGAGGACGGTGGTGACAGTGATGATCGCGGTGACGGTCAAGCTGACGGTGCCGGTGCCGTCACCACCGCCGCCCTCGCCAGCAACCCCGAGAGGGGAGGAGGAGGCGACCTCCTGGGGACCCGGCCTGGAGGCCGACTACTCCGCCGCGGCGCCCGACCTCGGCCTGCCGGGGGCTCCGGGCGTCGAGGCCGCGCTGGCGCGGGTGCAGCTGGCGGCGGCCTTCGTGAACTGCCACGGCACGTCGATCGAGCAGGGCGAGGGCGGCGTCTGGCGGTCGGTGGCCGGGAGGAGGTTTGCCAAGGGCGCCCTCGAGGGCTCGAAGTGAGAAGGGGCGAGCCTTCTCAGAAGGCTCGGAAGTCCCCCGACCTTCTGAGAGGTTTTCTGAACCTTCCCCGAAGACGCAGGACATTTCTCAGAAGGCGCGAGGGCTTCTAAGATGTCCCGCCGCCTTCTGGGAAGGCCTCCTCCTTCTCACTTCCTCGCCTCGCTCGCCGCCCAGGGCGGAGGGTTTGGGCGCACACCGCCACCGAGCCCGCCTTGCGGGCGACGCGGGTCCAGTTGGAGTAAGCCCAGGTGGAGGTCGCATCTCCCGAACCTTGTCGGCATGCATGGCCGCCAGGCGGGGAGCTGGGCTGCTGGTGTGCATCAGGGCCTGGGCCCCGCCCCCAGGCTGGCCTTTCGGAGGCCCGGTGGTGGTGTGCATCGGGTCGGGCTGGCACCGGGATAACTCGCTCCAGAGCGATCTGGAACGCTCCCTGAGCGTCCTGGAACGCTGTGGAACGGCCGCGGCACGCGGTATATTCTCCAGAGCCGCTACCTCGTCTGAAGTGCAGCCTCCCCCATGGCCTCAGGTAGGGAACATGAGCGAGGCGGCGCTGAAGACGGCCGCGGCGAAGGCGCACATGCGTGACGTCGGGGGCGCGCCCCTGCCAGACTACGAGCGGGTGCAGGAGCTGGCCGGGCGAAAGGGGGGATGACCTGGGCCTCCAAATGGGACCCGAGCCGATGGGGTCCGTGGATCGCGCCGCATCGTCGATGCTCAGCCACGCGCAGAGGGAGGTAGGGGGAATGGGGAAAGGCTTCTGAGACGCACCCCTGCTTCTTAGAAGGCGCAGGCCTTGTCTATAGGCGTAAGGCCGGCGCCTTCCAAGAAGAAACCCCCTTCTGAGAAGCCTTCGCCCTCCCCCTACCCTTTTGTGCGCGCCGCCACGACCTTCTACACGCCGACGTCGCCAATGCATCGCTGGCGTCGCCGACGCCGATGCATCACCGCTGCTGCATCGGGGATGCATCGACGATGCGGTGGAATCCTCCGACCCCATCCAGACAGGGAAAGTCTGCTCCATGCGGCCGGTCTCGGCCCCGCCGCCGGGCTCCTCTCCTCTGCACGCTAGCGCCTCTGGCGCCTGGAGGCGCCTGGGTCCGCTAACCCCCCATGTGCAATCCCCCGTGTTTTTTGTTTCAAAGAGGTTCAGAACATAGCTACACGTACGCGGTCAGCTTCCGTTGGCCTGCGTTTGAAAGCGGTGTTTCGTGCAAGCGCGACGGCGGACGGCGTACATGTAGATTTGTGATTGCTCGCTCTTTGCTTTCGAAGAAGCACGAGTGGCAGAAACATGCATTTTTGGAGCTCCGCGCAGGGGGTGCCAGCGCCGATCCCAAGAGATGCCGTCTTCTCTTCTCCCATGTTTCGTCCGACCCGCAAGGAGCTATATGCTTAAGTCCTCCAAATGAGGCCCGAGCCAATGGGGTCGGTGGATCGCGCCGCCTCGCCGACGCATCGGGCATGCAATTCGATATAGAGTCCGACTTTCTACCCGCCGACGTCGCTCATGCACGGCGGACGGCGTACATGTAAGTACATATGTTCTTGCTCGCTCGCTGTTTCGTCCGAACCGAAAGGATTGGCGGCGCGCACAGGGGGATAGGGAGAGGGAGGAAGGCTTCTTTGAAAGAGGCTGCTTCTTAGAAGGCGCCAGCCCTACATATACAAACAAGGGCCGCGCCTTCTAAGAAGCAGCCTCCTTCTAAGAAGCCTCCCTCCGTCCCCCTACCTCCTTTGCGTGCCGCCAAGAGGAGCTGGAGGTCCCGTTCACGTCCTCGCGGAAGATGGCCGCCACGGTGCACAGGTTGCCCAGCGGCGGGCGCTTCGAGGCGCTGTGCCTGGGCGGGGACGTGGGGCACGTGGGCATCGTGAAGGGAGCACCCGACAGGCTTCTCGGCCGCCTGCGCGGGGGCGTGCTGATGCAGCTCTCCGACGAGGCTCGAGGGGGAGGAGGAGGAGGAGGAGGAGGAGGAGGAGGAGGAGGAGGAGGAGGAGGAGGAGGAGGCGGAGGCGGAGGCGGAGGCGGAGGCGGAGGCGGAGGCGGAGGCGGAGGCGGAGGCGAGGCGGAGGCGGAGGCGGAGGCGGAGGCGGAGGCGGAGGCGGAGGCGGAGCGGAGGCGGAGGCGGAGGAGGAGGGGAGGCGAGGGGGATAAGCAGGAGGAGGAGGAGGAGGAGGAGGAGGAGGAGGGAGGCGGAGGGGGAGGCGGAGGAGGAGGGAGGGAGGAGGCGGAGGAGGAGGCGGAGGAGGAGGAGGAGGAGGAGTTTCCCCGGAGTTTCCTGACACCCACTCGTCGGTGGGAGATGATGAGGAGTAGGAGGACGACGAGGAGGGGGGGTGAGGGGAGGGGGAGGGGGAGGTGAAGCGAAGCGAACGATTGAGTCTTGCGCGCTCCTTTCGGGAGCCCGCCCGTACCGATTAGGGCATGGCGTGGAGGCCGTGGCCTCAAACATATGATATGTAGGTGGGCTCACGTCGTGACCGCCATTCGGTGACCCCAGCGGCTGAGATCCATCTTGTTGTGTTCGTGTTGTCTTGGTTCGGTCGCTGCCCGTATCTGGTCCCGCCCGGTCTCGGCGTCGTACCACTGCCCGTTCAAGTTCTGGCGAAATTTCCGGACGTCGTAGTCCCACCTTTTGGGTTGACCTCCATGTTGTTGGCGCTCTCGTTGTCGAACATTGAGATGTGTGTTCCAATTAAGCGCTTTCTGCCTCAAGCGTGTAGGGGGGTGGTGAGCCACAGTATTCGCCCAGCGCCATTACGCGGTGCATTCGTGGTACACCAGTTATATCATGTTGAGGCATCCGTGTTTCTGCTCTCCGCGTGCTCCTGCGGATGAAGTCTGACAACAACTCGACGTTGGCTTCCTGCATAGTGACCGGTTGCGTGGAGGGGAGGGGGATGTGTGGGAGGAGGGGAAGGGGGACGGGGAGGGGGAGAGTAGGGGAAGGGGGGGAGATTCGAGAGAAGAGGAGCTCGGGCAACGAGATCTATACACATCCACTGCCCCAGGCCTGGCCAATCCTGGGCCCGAGAGCGGTGTATGTGCCTCTCTGGCCATGCCAGGCGTATCCACCGCTGCTGGACCCAGGATGGTCCAGGCCTGGGCAGTGGATGTGTATAGACTCTTCCTCCTTAGGAGAGACGCCCGGACTCCCTCTATCCGCGCTCACCACATAGTCGGGGGCCTTTCTCGAGCAGCTCTGCCCTGCTCGATCTCCTTCCTTTGGGGCGAGTTTGCTAAGAGGATCTCCCTTTGAAGGCTGTGGGGGTGCTTATCATGAGGGTGGCTCTTCTGTGCTCTATAGGAGCTGGGTGTATCCTCCGAGGCTCTCAGCGTGTTTGGGTGCGTTTGCCAAAGGGCTTCGCCTGTGGGGGTGCGTATCCTGAGGGTGGTTCTTCTGTCCTCCCTTGATCAAGGGAGGAGAATCCACTCCGACCCCGATAACTTGCGTTTGCAAAACGGCCCTGGGCGTTTACTAAGCAGTCCTGCCCTGCTCGATTCCTTCCTTGGGTGCGTTTGCTAAACGGCTTCGCTTGTCGGGGTGCTTATGGGGGTGGATTATCTGTTCTCTACTAGAGGCGCTGGACATATCCTCCGAGCCTCTCAGCGAGGCAGAGAGGGAGGCCGTCGAGGCAGAGAACCAGGCCTTCGCCCGCGATGCGCTGCGGAGCCTCCTCATCGCGCTGGTGCCGGTGGACGGCCGCCTGCTGGGGCGGCTGCGGGGCGCCGAAGGGGCCGACGAGCGAGTGGAGCTCATGCTGGGCGCCGCCGTGTTCTTGGGCCTCTTTGGCATCCTTGGGGGCGTCCAAGAGGGGGATGAGGACTGTAGGAAGGGGAGATGTCATGGCTGGAGCTGTGGTACAGTCGGACCGAGATATAAGATCGATATCACCCTCGTGTTCTTCGTGTTTGCTGGCTGTCCTTGTGCATACTGGGCGAGGGTACCTTCGGCTGTCCTGTCTGTTTTGGCCGACGGAGGGTCTCGTGTTCTTGAAGGATGTTCTTCTGACCTAGGTCCGATAGTAGGAAGGGGGAGATGTCATGGCTGGGGCTGTGGTACCTCCCAGATTTCACGGCGCCCCCTTCCTCTCTCAAAAAGTATATCCTCGTCCGCGCACATGCCTCTGGCCATGATGCGCTGAACCCCCCATCCAATTCCTGGCCCCCTCTTCGGTGCACCCGACATCTTCGACCCCCCGAGAACCTCGGTACCACCCAGCGTCGCCGAGTGCCACAAGGCGGGCATCCGCGTGGTCATGATTACGGGCGACCAGCAGGCCACCGCGGCGGCCATTGGCAGGCAGGTCAGGATCCTTTTCCCTGACGACGAGCCCTCGGAGCGCGTGAGGACCTGCTCGGCCCTGCCGGCCAAGGCCGTGGAGGCAGCGGGGAAGGCAGCGCCGCTGCCCGACAAGCTGCAGCAGAAGCTGCACCACACCCTTGACGAGGACGGCGCGATTCTCACCATGGTCGCGCAGACGCGTTGCTGGGCGCGCGCCCAGCCTACAGACAAGGTTCAAAGAAGGATAAACAAACGGCATAAACGCAAACTTTGGATCGGCGCTGGGCACCTCCTGGCGACACCGCTGGTGCCGCTCCTGGCGCGCTCCGTGCGCCAGGGGGGTTCCAGCGCCGATCCAAGAAATCCGCGCAGAGCCTCGAAAGTTTATATTTATGCCGCCTGTCGTTCCTCCAAAGGTCGCGATCATCGAGTCCCTTTCCCAGATGGGCCACATTGCTTCCATGACAGGCGACGGCGTCAACGACGCCCCTGCGCTGAAGCGGGCGGCAATCGGCGTGGCCATGGGCATCCAGGGGACAGCGGTCGCCCAGCAGGCGTCGGACATCGTCTTGGCCGACGACAACTTCTCGACCATCGTGGCGGCCATCCGAGAGGGCCGGAAGATCTACGGCAACGTCCAGAAGTACGTGCTCTTCAACCTGAGCGTCAAGGCCCGAGGGGTGCCCCACCGCTCCGCCCCCCCCCCCCCGCACACCCGCCGGGCAGGCCGAGGGCTTGGCCGAAGGGAACTGCGCGTCTCGTTCCGCGGTCCAGGGGGTCCTGCGTTTCCCCTCCTCTCCCTCTCCCGCTCCTGGGTTTCTAGGCGCGGTGAGAGACTGAAATCATACATTTACGTTTTGAGGATTGAAGCGTCTCCGTTTCCTGTCTTACGAGCAACCGACAGGCCTCCAAGACCAGTCCCACAGGGCCGTGCGAGGGTCTCCAGCTGGCCCCAAGACGGGCCTCTTGGGGCCTGGTGAGCGTTTTTCTTTCCTCTCTGGCGTAACGCTCGTTACCCGGGCCAGCCCTCCCCCCACCCCTCAGGTAACGCCAACGATCGTGCCGTGGGCGAGGGAGGGCGTGCCCCGCCCCTGGCCCCACCCCCCTATATGCTGGGAGTGGACCCCCCCGCGCATGGCGTGGTATGAACGGCACGCATTGGTGCTCACAAATGTGCCGTGGCGCTCGCAGTCGTCGTCGTCGTCGTCGTCGTCGTCGTCGTCGTCAAGGCCACGGACTGCTCACTCAGATCCGTCCAGGCGCAGTGGCCTCCGCCGAACCTTCGCCCTTTCTCCGCCCAGCAGTTTCGCCCCAGGAGATGGCCTGATTCATGGCGATGTGGCCGCGGGTGCTTCTCGCGCTGTGCCTCGGCATGGCCGCCGCCCCCGCGTTCGACGACACCGACGAAGGCTATCACCCTAATCCCCAGCGCAGCAGCCCCATCGTCGGCTGGAATCCTTTCAGCCTGGACAGCCACGAGGGGCGCATGGAGGTCGTCAGTGCGGAGTTCCGCAACATGGACGGGATGTTGGCCCCACGCACAAAAATACGGAGCAGGGCAGGTACAGCACATCATACAGAACGAGCTCATCATCATATTTGGATTCACTTCGGATTGGACGAGAGCGGCAGGCACGAACTCCAGCGCATGCTGCAGCAGTGGACTATCAAGACGGCTATACAGAGAACGGACTATCACACGAGTCGCTTCGGCACCATCACACATACAGGGCCGAGCTGGCAACATCGATGTATAACGTGGACCACATCGAGCGCGAGATATCGTCACCTACTTCCCACCGCGCCCACACCTCGCCAAAGACCATTATTTCTAGAAGAAGACTTGTCTTCAACTTAGGCGGTGGGTACTGCATCAATTCACGACGATTCCCGAGCGCACTGTGCCAATTATGTTTGGCGACATGAATCTACGTTTCGGTCCACACGGTTCCCGCCCCAGCACCGACGCCAGCATCGGCCCATATCAAGCAGGCCCCGAAAACGATTTCGCTCAGCGATTCCACACAGACATGATAGAACACGAACTGAGCGCGATCAACAGTTCCTGGAACCATGGGCTTAGCTACCACGGGACCCACGGTGCCCACAGCCGCATCGACTACTTCATTGTCCCCACCAGCCTCAAGCTTGCAAATGCACGAATTGTCACGGGATGGCACGCCTCATATCGACTACGAGCCCTCCCCGTCATTGACCATGCCCCGATGTTTATGGGAGTGCGAATTTCGGACCCAGAGCAGCATTGTGACCCTGATCAACCACGCTGAGACTGGGGCATGCGAGCCGCCTGCCTGCAGCAAGGACATCAACGTCTACAACGTTTCCAATATCTACGAGAGCAATACGACCAGCACCGCGCTCGCCTCACACGACTCACTGCCGACGCCACCCCAACAAGACATGCAGTTGTTGCCGGATATAGCATCAAGCCCACCGCCAAAAAATATGTCACCCGAGAAGGAAACACACCCACATGGGTACTCACAGCCAAGGCCGAGAGAGCACGACTACGCCGACAACGAGCACAATTATGCGAAGCTGGTCGCCACCTCCACCATGCCGGTCTCCGCTGAGTATCACAACAGCTCAAATCATTCGGGCGCTGGTACAACGATTGGTGGCGCACCTCAGTGGACGATCAGCTAAGGGAAGCGCGGGCCATCCGTGACCTCGCCCAGGTTGGACATCTAGCTCGACTACGCGCTGGCACGCGCACTGGCATAAGGAAGCGAAACTACCTGCCCGTCGCCGCTGTCCGACCCCGAGGCCAAGCCTTCTTCGACGCACTCGCCAAGCCAGCTACAGAAGGAGGCGTGGGCGCCGCAGCAAATCCCACCAGCATCTACCTACGAGACGCCAACGTCGAGAAGCTACTACTCACACCAGTGGGGGACATCGCCCAGCGCGGCCCCGTTCATTGCGGAGCAACGCACACAGACCTGGGCAACGCCGCGGAGGACTTCGGGCACATGAAGAAGCGTGTCTGGGCCAACAAATATCGACGATGCAATCCTGGATGGCCCTGGCCTGGCGAGATCACGCAACCCCTCTTTTATCCGCGGCACCTGACGGAGCCCGAGGTGGAGGCAATCGGCCTGGGGCACGGAGACCAACACTATTTCCACGTCCATCAATTAGCACAGGCCGAAGTACCTGCCCGACGCCCTCGCTGCCACATTCCACGCGAGGTAGCCCGCGTCGGCTACATTCCCTTCGCATCGTTCCTGGCCCACGCCCGCGCTACCCGCGCGCTGCCCGCGCAGGCAGTGACGAGCCAGGCCGCCTTTGCCGGGGGACAGAATAAAGGGCCCAGCGGCGACGAGATCCACGACATCAACAACTGTCTCCGACTCCTGCGCGTCTTCTGCCGCTGGCGGCGCCTCTACCTGCGCGTGGGCCTCTGCGACTACGGAGGGCCATCCAACGCCCCAGCTTGGTGCTTAATTTTTCAGGATGTCCCTGTCGAAATCGTCATTTTTAGACGACTGGCTTAAACCATCTAGAAGCCGTTTCAGGAGCGATCCCCAGACGATGTTGAAACAGCAATGTTCAACACGATGTTGTTGGATTTTGTTGTTCAAGATGTCCCTAGCGAAATCATTATTTCCAGCAACCTGAAGGGCGCTCTTGGGGCCATGTTGCGGCCTTCTTTTGCTTCTTGATGCCCTCCGAAAACCATTGCGATGCGATGTCGCACGCATCCATGTTTTGAGGATGCCCCTAGCGAAATCGACATGTTTCGAAGGCTGTCTTGGGCCGTCTGGATGCCTTTTCGGAAGCAAAGTCAAAACTATGTAAGAACAACAGTTTTCTAGTCGATGCTGGTGTATGTTTTCATTGTTTGAGGATGTCCCTTGCGAAATCGCTATGTTCGGAAGTCCCCCAATCGTTCTGACAGCCATCTTGACGTGCTTTTTGGCTTCTCATATCCTCATCTTGAGGCACTTCGAGAACGATGCCAAGACGACGTTGAGGATATCTCTTTTTGTTGAGGATGTCCCCAGCGAAATGCAATGTTTCTGCCGTGCTCTTCATTCTGGTCCGCCGTGTTGCCGCTCGTTTTCTGAGGATGCCCCTAGCGAAATCGCAATTCTGAACATAAAAGACTTCAGTCGTCATCTCATGTTTTCAAGGATGTCCCGAGCGAAACGCAAATCTTCACAGACGGCGACATTTCGCTGTCATCAACTTTTCGAGGATGTATCGAGCGAAACTCTTGTTGATGTTAAACGCGATGTCGCGAAGATTTCATTATTGTGAGGATGTCTCACGTAAAATCGCCATCCCGAGGAATCCGCTATGCCTGGTACACCGCGCGGCCCGCTACCCCCATATAGTTAAGAGATCTCTTACTGACATGAGGAGGATTCAGCCAAAACGCCCAGCTCGCTTCTCGTTCCTCGAAGACGCTTCCCGTCATCCGACAACGACGGCGCGAGGAACTTGTGCTCCAGGTCAAGGTCGTCATGTGGCGGCTGCGCGCGGCCGATTGCAAATTCCGCGTCAAGTCCTGCGACGCGCGCAGCGCCTTCGCCACGGGTGGCCACTCCATCCTCTTCCAGGCCCATTATGGCCGCACCGGCGACGACCACATCGACGACCTCCTTGCCCGGCACCGCGAACTCGCGGTCCTCGCCGTCGACGCCAGCGACGCACAAGTCTCAGTACGACCGTCGACGGGCGGGCGCATGGGCGACAGCAAAGAGCCCGAGCTCTTCACGGCAGCGTTCTACAAAGGAGTCGAAGCATGGCTAGACGAAACCACGAAGCTCACCGACAACGACCTGACCGCGGAGTGCCCCATTACGCACGCGACCCAGCAGATCGCCATGGGCGCATGCATCGACGATCTCATCCGCATCTATGCATTACCAGAAGGCCCGCCACACGCGCGATGGGCGCTCGCCGTCGACTACCTGGAGAACGCCACGCTCAACAAGTACATGCATATGACTGGCCACCGACAGAACGTCGAGAAGCAGGACACCCTCGCCCACGCCGCCAAGGCCCGCATCACTCGCGACATTGAGCACCGCATCGCAGGCGCCAGCGTGCGCAGCCTCATCCACCTCGGCGGCTTCATCGCGCCCGCTGGCACCGACAACGCAGAGATACGTGCCCGTATCCAGTCCGCTGCCGTGGGTTGGACTCGCCCCAGGAACAACTGGGCAAGCCCTGGACCATGGAAATATAAGCGCGGCACTTGCATCGCGAACGTGGCGGGGCGCGCCTGGTCCGCCCTGGAGCCCCGCGTGCTCGCTCCCACTGAGTGCAACAAGATAGGCGCGTGCCGCACCGCGAAGATGCGCGCCATGCCGTTGGGGCAAGCTCACCATGAACGAGACGACGGGGGACGCCGAAGCTGGACGACTGACAAAGTTTTCCGCGAATGGCAATTCGCGCCGACCGCAGTGGAATCCATGATCAAGCGACTCAACTGGTGGAAAGCAATTTTCAACGACCCCGACCACCGTGCTCAATTCCTGGCCGCGTTCCTGGGTGACTACACTTTCCAGATCAACGCCAGAGCACATGGGCGCCCAGCCTCGTCGCCACCACTGCGCCACGGCCAACTTCAAGCAGATGCAGGTGCACGCCCGTGGGCGACCCAACTCCACGGCGACCTCCGCCAACTACTGGAGCACCCCATGGGCGCCACGTTCAAGGAGGGGCGGGGCCCCCCGGTCATGGACGCACTACTTCGAGATGGGCGCGTGCGCCAGGCCTTTCTTGCATGTGACATGCGCCTTTTTCGCAGCACGTACGTGAGCAACCAGCGGGCCCCGAGCGGCTCGTCGGCGCACGACGCGCCCGCCGCTGATCAGGAGATGGGTGACGCAGACAGCGAGTCCGAGCTGCTGGCCTCGCTTCGATGCACGATCGAAAACTGCCGAGCGAGGTTCTCCACCGTCCATCGTCTCGCTACTCATCAAACGCACTCGCCAGCGCCTGGTCACGGTCGCGCCGCCGTCATCAGCGCCATCGCTATCGACAACGTGTGCCTCGGCTGCTCTACAGTATTCTCACGCGTCGATCACTGCCAACGCCATCTTCAGAGATCCTGGAAAGCGAATAGATGTATCCCCGAACTAACTCGTCATCTGCACGAATGGAAACCGCCACGCCCGGTTCGATGCCCGCTTGCGAAAATAAGCGGCAAACCCGAGTGCCGCGAAATGTATCGCGATCCACGGGAACTCAGACAACATCTCGCCGATCATATCCCACCGACTCCGTCGGGCCCTAGGCTCAAGGCTGCGCGCGTGAAGGCCGCGCCCAAGAAGCTTCAGGTTCCCGCGCGTATCTCTCGCCAGCTCTCAGAGAAACGCAGAGCCGCGTGGGCGCCTGAGGACGCTGCTGAGCAACGAGATCAGCTCCACGAAGCCTACCACAGCCGACCTACACGTACTTTAACTTCGACAAGGGCCACTGCACGGACAACCCGACCGAGCCCGACAACAACCGCCGCGAGTACCACCGCATCCATCCTGGCCAACGCCCCGCAGTTGGCGACCACCACTCCAGTAGTACCTGAACCCCTTCGACGACAAGATGTCGGCGGCGGCGGCCGCGCAGCCAGCGTCGACACGAGCGAGCTGGCGCCTCGCGCCGGGATCCCCCCAGGCGCCCGGGCACTCTGGCAGCGCCGCCAGCGCCGACAAGCCGCGAGCCAAGCAGGAGGGGGGCGCAGGGGGCGCAGTGACGAAGGACAAAGAGGCCAAGGGCTCGATGGCGGTGGGCGAGGGCGACGAACAGGGAGACCGCAAACGCAAAGTACGACGCGGAGGTCGACGCCAGCGCGGACAGCACACACAGAAGCCATGGACCAGCCGCGACAAGCACCTCGCCGAGCTGCTCACCGCCACCCTGAAGATGGCCCTGATGAATGCTCAGAGACTTCGGATCCTGAGCGCCGCCACGCCCCGCGCGTTCACGCTGGCCCGGGACCATCAGCTAACCGCAGCACTGCCCTCAGAACTCGAGAACTACAAAGCCCACCTCGACAAGCTGCGCCACGGAACGCCAGAGCAGATGCTGGAGCTGGAGACCGCGGGCAGCCCGACCGCCAGCCTCGCGCCCTGCCTCGTCGAGGCGACGTGCAAGCTCGACATCGGCGGCGGCAACAAGAAGAACCTCCACGACTACCTCGACAAAGACCAGCCGAGCGAGGACAGAGCAGCCGACGTCACCAAGGATAAGCTCGAGGAATAGGTGACGATGATCAAGCTCGAGAAATGCAACGACGAAAAGATGACGAAACTCTTGGTCGCGAGCCCGCGCTGGGACCTCCGCGCCGACCTCGTCGCAGCTATCAAAGCAGAGGGGGGCTATCTAGCACCACCTGGGGATCTCCCCGCCTGGGTGGCTGGGGGGGGAGCTGAGTGTCTGGCTAGACGCTCTAACCACGTGATTCGATTCGTGCCCGGGGAAATTTTAGTCAGTATTATCCCCGCTCCTCCTCTTGAGTCCCCCTCGCCCACCAGTCTCGACTTCGAGCCCCCAGGTCTCCCAGAGGGCGAGGAAGCCGATCTGGAGGCCGCCGAGTCTTTGTTCGGTGAAAACCCGTCACCGTGGGGGCACGCCCCGCCCTGTAGCACGCGCTAGAGCGAGCGCCGTGCCGCGCGCCACGCGCACTAAGGACATTTCCCCCTGGCGGCGGGTTCCAGATGCTAAGCGTTGTAGACTTACCTCGAACGCCGATTTGCGTGCAGGCGCGCAGCCGCTGCTCGTAACATCGCAGCCCCTTTTATGCCGATGAAAAAGTCGTCGTCGCGGTCGCGGTCGTCGTCGTCGTCGTCCTGAGTTGGGCGCAGCAAAATTGGAAACAGCAGAGTTGGCGGCGCTGGAGGAGACACGCCCTGCCCGAAAACCTGCGGGGCGGAGGCGCCATGACCAGGCCGGGGTGGGGAACCCGGTGAACGAGGCGCTGGAGCTCCACGCCCCTCGCCGGGAACGGTAATTGCATGGCCCGGATGTTTTCGGGATCTTCCCCGGTTTCGTCGACGAGCATGCCGGCGGGCGCCGGCGCAAGCGACGGCGACGGCTTCGCAGTTTATACTTCGCTGGAGCCTTCATCCACTGATGAGCCGATTGCGGCGTGGACCTGCACGTGTCACCGACCTTCCTGGGTGCCGTCAGGCGCGCGAACGGTGTGGCGGAGCTTGCGGGGGCCATCGAGATTTTGTCTTTGGTTGTTGAACCAGTCTCGTTTACCTCCACAAGAGGCCGCTGTGCTTCGTGGAAGCCCCGTGCAGATCTGTTTCGACGATTCATATGTCATTGGGGTCATTGAGGGCATGTTCAAACTGCAACGCAGCGTCGTTTTTGCGATCCTGCTGCAGACCCGATGGGCGGACACTCGCCTAGTTTATGTCGTCGGAGCTCCAGCCTGGAGACGAGGACGCGCTGGGTGCGTCGGCAATGAACGCGCAGATTTCTTCGCCAAAATGGGGGGGAACGGAAGGGGGGCATTTTCAGTACATATTAAGGCATCGTTGGTTTTATTTGAAAGAGCGCGTTCTACCGCTGATGGCGGAAAACCGGGGGGGGCCACTGCCAGTTCGAACCCCCCACCCCCCTCCGGGAGACGGGGGGGGGGTCACTGCCGGTTCGAACCTCCCACCCCCCCAGTCCATCATGAAAAGGGGGGGTCAGTGCCGGTTCAACCCCCCCTCCCCTTCGAAAACCGATGGGGGCCGCTACCGGTTCGAGCCCCCCCTCCCCTTCTTCGAAAACCGGGGGGGGAGGGGGCGGACAGCGGTGGGGGCGGTGGCGGTGGGGGCAGCGGCGAGGAGACAGCGGGACAGTGGATGGGGACAGTGGGGCAGCGGTGGGGACGGTAGTGGCGGGGGCAGCGGCGAAGGCGGTGGCGCGGACAGCGCCAGTGGTGGGACAGTAGCACGGTGGGGAAAGTGGCGGGGGCAGTGGGGACAGTGGGACAGCGATGGGGACAGTGGGGGCGCTGGGACAGCACAGTGGGGCAGCAGCGGGGACAGTGGGACAGAAGTGGGTAGAGTGGGGGCAGTGGGACAGTGGCGGGGGCCGCGGGGGAAGCGGGGGGGGGCGGGGCCGCGGTGGGAAAATGTCGGGGAGAGTGGGGACATTGACGCACTGGTGGGGGCACTGGTGGGGACAGCGGGGACACTGGTGGGAACAGCGGGGACAGTGGGACATTGGTGGGGGCGGCGGTGGTGGGGGCAGCGGTGTGGGGACAGTGGGAATGCGGTGGAAGCAGGGGGGCAGTGTTGGGCGCAGTGGTGGCGGGGACAGTGGTGAGGGGGGTGGCCAGGACGGCGGTGGGACAATGGGGCAGAGGTACAGTGGGGGCCGCGGCGGGGGCAGTGAGGACATAGGCGGGAACAGTGGCACAGCTCAGTGGGACAGCGGTGGGACAGTGGGGACAGTGGGGATAGTCCGGCAGCGGTTGGGGCCGTGGAGAAAATGGGGAGAGTGGAGCCGTGGTGGGAACAGTGGTGGGGGCAGTGGGGACAGCGCGACGGTCGTGGGGGCACTGGTGGGACAGTAGGAACGGTGGTGGAACCAGCGGGGACTGGTGGTGAGGACAGCGGTGCTGGGAACAGCAGTGGGGGATGTGGTGCGGACGGCGGTAGGGGCGGGGAATCGTTTGCTGGCGGTGACGGCGGGGGGGAGGGTTCGAACCAGTAGCGCACCCCCCCCCCCCGTGTTTTCGAGGAGGAGGGGGGGGGTCAAACCCGGCAGTGACCTCTCCCGGCTTTCGAGGGAGGGGGGGGCCGAACCGGCAGTGACCCCCCTCCGGTTTTCTAGGGGAGGGGGGGGTTCGAACCGGCACTGACCCCCCCCGGTTTTCTGGAAGGGGTGGGGGGATTCGAACCGGTAGTGACCTTCCTCTGGTTTTCTGGGGGGGGAAGTCTTCGAACCGGCAGTGCCCCCCCCCCCGTTTTCCGAAGGGGGGGGGGCTCGAACCGGCAACGACCCCCCTTCGGTTTTCTGGAGGGGGGGGTTGGGGAGGGGGGGGGTTTTGCTGGGCGAAAGGGGGGAAGGGGAGGGGGGGGCAGCACGGGGATTTTCGAGGGGGGGGGCCGGGTTCCGGAGGAAGGGTGGGATTTTCCATGGTAGAGCGGCGGTGGATCACGCTTTCTCTCTCTCTCTCTCTCTCTTTCTCTCTTTCTCTCTTTCTCTCTTTCTCTCTTTCTCTCTTCCTCTTTTTCTCTCTTTCTCTCTTTCTCTCTTTCTCTCTCTCTCTCTTTTTTTCTCTCTCTCTATTTTTTCTGTTTCTCTCTCTCTCTCTATTTCTCTCTCTCTCTCTCCTCTCTCGCTCTCTCTCTCTCTCTTTCTCTTTCTCTCTCTCTCTCTATATGTTTCTCTTTCTCTTTCTCTCTCTCTCTCTTTTCTCTCTCTCTCTCTCTCTCTTCTCTCTCTCTCTCTCGTATTTGGATCTATGGTCGTTTGAATCATTGCATAATCGTCTTGCTGCCGCCACCTTCCAGAGGACACGCTCCAGTAAGCTTTTCAGGTGCCCTGGATTGCCGAGGAGGCCCCAGCCAGGCCTCGCAAACGAAGCAGGCGCACTTCGCTAGACATGCGCATGCATGGACGTGGAGGATGAGACGTGCGTTGCCGATCGCATGCAAGTTGACAGAGAGGAATGCGTTTTACCGGCGCTGCGGCAAATCGCGGAGATCATCACAAAGGCAGCTTCGCAGACGGACGTGCCGCGCCGCCGACTGCGCCGCGAGCCGTGCGCGCCGGAGATGCTTGTCAAGCTGGGAGCCTTGCAGGATCTCAGACTCGCCACCGCTGACCCCTCTCACCGACATGTTTTCGCAGCGGCTGCCAACAAGGTCCGGAAGGATATAGGATATGCCGCGAGGTCGTTTTTGGAAGGAGTGCAGAATTTGGTGAAGGCACGGTTCGAAATTCAAGTTTCGCCGACGCTTCACGGGGAAAGGGCGCGCGAAGAATATCGAACGGGATTTGATGATGACAGATATGGCGGAGGTCGTGGATCATCCAAAGCAGTTTTACGAGTGTGAATATTCGGGCCTGGAGGGCCATTCGCCGCCGAAGTGGATGCATCGCCGATGGTCGAACGAGGACCTCGAGGCAGTGGGGAACGTCACTGGTTTGAAAGTGCGTAAGTTGGCAGTCGGTTGAAGCATGGCAAGACATGTTCGCGGGAGGTCTTGTTGGTTTCAGAGATGTCACAGGCGATGTTATCGGAGGCTTTTGATGTCTTGCCGGAATGTTATGTTCTACGTTTGCTCAACCATGCGGCGACGGACGAGGATGATTTGTTCGATCTTCACGAAATCATTTTGTTTGTAAAATTTGGCAACCTGGAGCTGATGAAGGGTTTTCGTAATCTTGCCATTCTGTCTGTATTTCACAAGTTGTACAGCAGCCCGATTTCGGACTTAGCTGGCACTCGCGAGCTACGTTTTGGTGATCATCAGTTCGCTTATCGGAAGTCCTTTCAATCAAACGAGATACAGTTCATTCTTCGGATGTTACGTGAAAGGGCGGTTAAAGGAGAGTGCGCAGCTGGTTTGCAGCAGGCCGGCGTGGCTCGAAGTCTCATCGCGGCGCGCTTGAGGGAAGTGCGGAGGGCAAGGGGTCGCGCAAGATTACTTGGGGAGCCACTGTCAAAACCTTTCCGTCGTACCCAGTCGGTTTTCCAAGGAGATCCTGAATCGCCAGTCGATTTCAACCAGGTTCTTTATCGGCGAGTTGTTTTG
This sequence comes from Prorocentrum cordatum, assembly GCA_963575745.1. Classification (NCBI taxonomy): domain Eukaryota; class Dinophyceae; order Prorocentrales; family Prorocentraceae; genus Prorocentrum; species Prorocentrum cordatum. The sequence goes on from CAUYUJ010007669.1 coordinate 500,341, forward strand.
CCGTTCTTGCGCGAATGCGGGAGGCGCCGGTGGGGGAGGCGGATTTCCACGAAGATTTGGCCGTCTTCCAGCACAGTCGCAGTGGCGAGTCTTGGCCGACCAGGGCCATGCAGGAGACGAAGCGCCTACCAGTTCTTCTTTTTGTTTTGGCTCTTGGGGCAGAGCGGGCATCAACTCCGCCTCGTGAGAGATCGATGGGATGAGTTACTCGCCAAAGCAGGTTTTACAGTGGAGCTCGGGGAGCGCGCGTGGACTGGAACTCATGTAGCGCGGGGGCCTGTGACAATCAAAGGCCCATGGGCGATGTTCGAGGGCAAATCCAGCGCTGTCACCATCGATCATCAGCAAAATAATGAAAGCATTCGTATCTTGGGCACCATTTTCCTTGCGAGCAACGATTGCACCCAGGAGGTTACAAATCGCGGCGCCCAGGCATGGGCACGCTTTCACATGAGGCGTTCCTACTTCCAAAAGTGTTTTTTGAAGGAGAGGCTGTTGGCATTGAGTCCCTACGTTTTGCCGCGCTTGCTGTGCACAGCTGATAGCCTGAACCTGACGCAAAGCACTTGCAGAAGATCAGGGCCATTGAAGACGCCATGCAGCGACGAATTCTACGGCTGAAGGTGACCACCGACCGGGAGAATGAGGCCAGCGATTATCTGGCAGACTGTCATTCGCAGCCACACCGCCTACGGAGCAAAGATGGCTTGGAACGTTGGCATATCAGCATTTCGTCAAGAGTTTTCGATTGGGCAAGACATAGTGGGAGATTCTCGAAGTGGGCCCTGGAGCGGCTCGCGTACAAGGCGTGTTCGTTGGCGCGGGACTTTTTACTTTCAGACGTTGGAGAATATCTACGGACATATATGCACGGGCGCAAGTTTAAAGTGCGGCGATGGGAACAAAACTGTACGAGACATGTTGGGCGGGAGCGGGTGCACCTTACGTGGAACAGCGAGGGTTGGACCGCATTGAAGTCTTCATGGGTAACGCGCCGAACATCATGGCACAAGCACCAGCGTGCCCAGCGTTTGTAGACCACCTCTGCCAGGCTGGCCGGACCTACCAAGGCCGGGCCCGAAGAGTCAAATGCGTCGTCATCGTCGTCGTCCGTCGTCGTCCGTCGTCGTTGCCGTCGTCGTGGTCCAATTCAATTTGCGATGGCTCAGCTACCGCAGGCTGGTTCGACCATTCTTCCGCAAGTGCGGAATTCGTTGGCTTTCTCTCTCCCTTCCTTTTGGCCGGTGTTCGGTTGCAGTGCGATTCAGTCAACGCGCCTGATAAGGATGCGCGAGTCTTCCAGGGCACCCTTGTGTCCTTGCATGTGCGGCCTGTCTTGCGCCGCTTTCATTGGCAAGTTTTTTGCAAATAAGTCTCAATTTCGGTATTGCGTCCTTCCCACCCGTCCTTCATTCACGCATTGGTTGTAAACCTAGCGCCATGGAGAAAATGAAGACCGGGCGGCCCCACGCCGTCGGTGTGCACAGGCGCTGTTTCTCACGCGGGCAGCGTGGTGCACTTCGGCGCTGCGTTGCACACGGCTGCCGCGGTGTACACAGGTGCTGTGGTGTACGCAAGCGTTGTGGTGCACGCAGGCACTGGTGTGCACCGACGCTGTGTTGCACGCGGCTGCTATGGTGACACGGGCGTTGTGGTGCACGCAACACTTGTGGTGCACGCGAATCAAGTCATCAAGCGTTGCAATTTCCATATCGTTTTTTTTCTCCCACAAACTGTGTACATAAAATGATCGTAATATGTGGATTCCACAAGCGCCCGAATTTCCACTATCAAACAAAACGTTTTTGTGGAATCCAGGGGCGTGCCGCTTTCCATAGCGGTTCTTGGACACATGTTATTTAAACATTGGATTCAGACGCGTTCCATTTTCCATCGGGCTTCCTTTAAATTATAAACAATGAACAGTTGGAATCATATTATGAAACACGGTTGCCGCAATATACACAGGCATTGCGGTGTGCATTGGTGGCGTGGCGCTGCACTGCAAGCGGCTGTTGTGGTGTACGGAGGCACTGATGCGTACACAGGTGGCGCTGTGTTGCAAGTCGGCATTGGACAACGTCGTGCACACAGGCGATTGGTGCGCGGGTGGCGCGGACGCACCCAGGCGGGCGCACGCAGCGGCCGCCGTACCGTCACCCTCCCGCCCTCCCCGCCCCCCCCCTCTGGGGAACGACCGGTACCTGGGAAAAAATGGCATTGACACCTGTTCGAGGCAACGTTGTGCCATTTCGGTGTTTTGGTGGCCTTCCTGGGCCGTGTTAGGAGCTGGGCATCGTAGGGGCCTGGGAGGCCGCTTGGGAAGCTCCAGGAAGCCAAGGGAGTTTCGGAGGCGGGGGAATGCACGCGGGGTGGCGCGAGGAGGGGGGGGGAGACCCTGACAAGAATCCAAGAAGCCCAGACAGCCGTATAATTTCGCGACGCCTCAACCCGTCAGGGATCACGGTGGCGGATAAAGATCAAGTCCCAGAGATGCGATGTTTTGATTTTTCCAGGGCGAAGTCCCCAGATGATGCGACCCCTTCCCCAGGGCAAGTTTTCCTTCCGCAGTTGTTGTTGTTTTGTTTTTTATGGTCCCGGGGCCGTAAGAGCTTCCAGAGACCGAACACAGCCAACACACATACTGTTGTTTTTTTATCACGACGCGTGCATGTCTGGGGCTGAGGCCCTGGCAGTTTGTAGCCTGCGTTTTCTCACGACGCGGTGTCCGACCCGTACATCCGACGTCTCGAGTTTCTCAATACGGGGTTCCCAGATGTCTGGACCTTTTGCCCAAGGCAGTCTCTTCATCCTGAGTCGCTGCTCGACGTTCCCAAGGCCGAACGTGGGCCCCGAGACACCGAAAACACTACAATTCGCGTCTAGAGTTTCTCGGGGCGGTGGATTACCACCCACCAGACCACCCCAGTCCAACCCGAAGGCACCAATTTGCCTTCCATTCCCAGTAGAGGGGACGTCGGGGAACATTGAAAACCCGTACCCACCCACCCAACCCGAGATTTGGATTCTCGGGTTAGGTTGGGGTGGTCTGGTAGGTAATCAGTGGTCTTTGAATGCCTGGCTCCGCTCGCGCCCCGGCTGTTCCCCCGCGCCGCGCGACGGCCACATGGAGCAGCACGTGGCAGCGCGGCCCGCGGCGCTGCCGCGGCGGGCCCCGGCGGCGCCGCGGGCAGGCCCACCGCGCGCCGCCCTCTGCTTGGGCGCGGCAGCGCTGCTCTGCGCGCCGCCCCGCCGCGTCCTGGCCGCCGGCGCGCGTGCGCTCGGCGCGCGGCCGGCCGCGCCCGCCGCCGGGGCCCCGCGGGCGACCCGCGGCGCGCGCCGGCTGCTTGGGCGGCCCGGCGCCAGTGTCGCCGCTCGGCGTGCTGGCAGGCGTGAGCTGGTGCTCGGCGCGGGCGCGGGCCTGGCCGGCGACGGGGCCAGCTGGGGGCTCAGCATGGTTCGGGTGTGGCCAGGAGTGTCCTGGCCCCCGCAGCCTGCAGAGCAGCCCTAACGAGCAGAGGGCCCGGGTGGGCTCTAGCAAGATGCGAAAAGCCAAGGGCAGCTTGGGCCAGGACCTCGTCTATCTGATCCCCGTTCAGCCCCACCCCCATCCTCTCTGGTGTCTCAGCCCTACCAGCCCCACCAGCCCCACCAGCCCCACCAGCCCCACCAGCCCCACCAGCTCACCAGCCCCACCCCCCCAGGTGGGGATGGGTCCTGCGAAGCCCGAAGGAAACAGCATTACGTATCCACCAAGTGGACCGACTCGCCGATGAGCTTGGGGATCGGCTAAACGATGCCCAGGGGCGGGGCGCCCCCGCGGCGCGCCCAGCGCCTCTCTGCGAGGTGCCGCTGCACCGGCTGCGGCCTGCGCCCGGGCAGCTTGGTGGGCGCTTCGCGAGCGTCAGCGCGTCGGTTTCTGGCGCAGAGGTTCACCATGGGGGAAACCGGTCCTGAAGGAAAAGCGTATTGAGGTTTTTGTATTTTCGTGCTCCTGGGGCGCTCCACGGGCCACGGGACCGTCAGAAAACGACTCAGGATGAAGATCTCGTCCTGGGGCAAGGCCCCGGGGTCCAGGACCCGTTTCCCACAGCACCCGTGTCCCTCATGCTAAGAGGTGGAGCTGATGCTGGACTCGGGCCTCAGTGAGGCGATGGTCACGCCGGCGCTCGCCAAGAGGCTCCAGCTACGCTCGCGGGGCGCCGCCGCTGGCCAGGCCGCCGGGGGCACCGCCACCGTGCCGCTGGTGGACCTGCCCAGCCCAGCGCTGGCATGCGGCGCCAGACTGCCTCCGCTGGAGGCGGCGGTGGCGTCTTTCCCGCAGGACACATCCGCCTGTCCCGCCGGCCCCGGCCTCCCGCCTGCGCGTTCGTCGCCGTCTGCCTGCGTTTCCCTTTCTCTCCCCCCTTCGCCGGACAGCACAGCCTGTCCGGGCCCTGCGTGGCGGCGTGCAGGGCTCTGGCCTGAAGAGACGGGGAGCCAGGGTTAGCAGAAATGCGGTGATACTTGCGCCGCTCGTGGACACTCGTCCTTATCGCCACCCTTTGGGGGGGGTCCTCGACACCCCTCGCGAAAGGTCGAATTCCCCCCTGGGAGGGTGCCGGCTGATGTGGTTCAGCCTTTGGGGGTCATGGAAGAAGGTAAGTTCAATTCATGTAATACTCTTCGCCTTGGGCAGCGTTTTCCTCAAGCATGCTCTGTCCTTGGCATTTCCGTTCTGCGACTCCTTAGATATGCATATGCTGTAGCACTGTTTCTCCCTTCGCTTACTTGTGTCCCCGGAGGTATGACCCCCATCAGCAGGCGAATGAGGGGGAACTGGGGCACAGCTCCCTGAGCCGTGGCCGGTCGGCAGGAATCCGCGGACAGAGAGCTGCCCCTCAGCGGCATGCTCGGCTACCAGGCGCTCCAGGGGTACGACGCGGACCTGGACTTCCCGCAGGGCACGCTCCGGCTGTGGGCCCCGGGCGACGGCGCTCCCCAAGGGCAGCGAAAGCCACGCGGGGATGGCGAGACTCCCCCTCTACGTCCTGCTCTCCTGCTCCTTCTTCGTTCTCGTCCTCAGCCATTTCCCTCCCACGTCGTCGTCCTGCTCCTCCTCCTCTTCCTGCTCCTCTTCATCATACTCAGCATTCCTCGTCTTTCTCCTCCTCTTCCTCTCCAGCAGGACGAGAAGAGAAGGGATGAGTGGGGAGGGCAAGGGCTGCATTGGGTTTAGGATAGGTTTCCAGGGATCACTCGGTGATAGTGGGCCATATGGATTATTCCTCCTCCTACCTTCGGTATCATCCTCGTCCTTGTCTCTCCCTTCTCTATACGCCCTCTCTTACTCTTGCTGTTCTTGTACTTCTCGTCGTCGTCCTCCTCGTAACATTCCCCTTTGTATGTGGTTATTCTCCGTTCCCCACGACTCACGATCAACAATCCAGAATTGATGCCGGGACGTCGTCTTCGTCGTCGTCAGCGTCGTCGTTTTCCTCCTGATAAAATCGTCTTCCGTGGTCATAGTGGGAGGAGTGGGAGAAGGGGGAGGAGACGGGAGAGGACGGAGAAGCAGGCTTCTCCTCCCTCCTCTCCCGTCGTTGTCGCCGTCGCCTTTGCCGTCGTCCTACTACTACCACTACTACTACTACTACTACTACTACTACTACTACTACTACTACTACTACTACTACTGCTACTGCTACTACTACTACTACTACGACTACTAGTACTACTACGACGACGACGACGACTACTACTACTACTACTACTACTACTACGACTAGTACTACTACTACTACTACTACGACTACTACTACTACTACTACTACTACTACTACTACTACCACTACTACTACTACTACTACTACTACTACTACTACTACTACTACTACGAACTACTACGACTACTACTATTACTACGACGGCACTACTACGACTACTAACGACTACTACTACTACTACTACTAACTACTACTACTACTACTACTACTACTACTACTACGACTATACTACTACTACTACTACTACTACTACTACTACTACTACTGCTATTACTAATAGTACCACTATTTCCACACCACCACCACTACTACTACTACTACTACTACTACTACTACTTACAACTACTACTACTACTGCTACTGCTACTGCTACTACTACTCTACTACTGCTACTACTACTACTACTACTACTACTACTACTACTACTACTACTACTACTACTTACTACTACTACTACTACTACTACTACTACTACTACTACTACTACTACTACTACTACTACTACTACTACTACTACTACTACTACTACTACTACTACTACCCTTACTACTAGGCAATGGACCTGCCTCCAGGCCAGGGCCGGTGCGAACGGACCGGCCTCCAGGCCGGGAGTTTCCCGATGGTGTCCCTTAGGGTCGTCCACGGAGTCTTGTAGAGAAGTACGACTTAAAAAAACAGAAAGAACAGCTCACATGTGTTTTGCACAGCTTGCTAGCTGTGCACAACACATGTGAGCAGCGGACGCGTCCGGCTTGGAGGCCGGTCCACCAGCCCCCCAGCCTGGAGGCCGGTCCGGTAGCCCCCAGCCTTGTGGGGGAGGAGTCACAGGACGAAGAGGAAAAGAAGTGTGGCTGTGCAGTGGTCGTGTTGATGTACAAGTGAATGTCTGCATGTGGCAATGAAGTGGTGGTGCTGATGTGCAATTGTGTGTGTATGTGGCAATGAAATGGTGGTGCTGATGTACAAGTGTGTGTGTATGTGCCAATGACATGGTTGTTGACGTACTCGTGTTTCAAGAGGGCTCCTCGACTTGTTCGTGTGTGTGTGTTTGTATATGTAGCCGACGAGTGCCATCATCGCATTGAACACCATATTCACCAGCAACATCCTAAGTACCATGAGGATGAACATCATCGTCGTCGTTGCACTACTTGTAGATTTGGGTCTCGAGGTTTTGTGAGGTGCCACTTGCCCGTAACAATTACGGCTCAAGTCACGCTGCTTGAGGAGCCCGTCCTCGATGCATCCGAGCGTCGCCTGGCTCGCCTCCAGCTCAGTCTCCATTGCTGGCGAGCCCAGCTGCCGCCGCGCCATCGGCTCGGCTGCCTATTATTGTCTGACGGGCGTCGACCCCACTCAGTTCTTCACGTCGGCCGCGTTCGGCCTGGGCGTGTTCACTGGAGTTGCGAGCGTGTACTTCGTGAAGGTCGTTTCGCGGTGTGCGCGTTGCAGGGTGCGGGTGGCGTCTGGAGAACATCGATTGGATGCTCGGCTGGATGGCGGCCATCACTCTCGAGGCAGGGCGGAAGGTCAGCCTGTTTTACCAGCCGGACCCGCTCCCGGCGCCACCGCCCAAGTGGCACGAGCGGGTCCTCCTCGAGCCTGGCTCGGAGACGGCGATGCAGAAGTGCACGGGCGAGTCCCTGTACAATGGGGGCATGGTCTGGTGGGTGCTCACCCCGGACGGGGACGTGTATCCGGAGGAGCTGGCGGCGCCGCCGCTGGAGGGTATCGCGTACTACGACGACGCGGAGGTGCCCCATCTTCAGCTGCAAGTACGTCCGCTTCCTCCTCCAGTGGCGGCCAACACCCACGCCTTCCGTGCAGACCGCTCAGCTGGACCTCCTACCCCGCTATTGGTGATGAGGGCGATCTCTGACGCGAGGGTTGAACAGCATGCGCTTGACCCTGAGTCAGGCGCCGTCCGCGAAGGTCCCCCTCCAGCGCCGGCAGCTGGACGTGTCATCTGGGCGATCGGTTCTTCGGCCGACGGCGACCCAGAGGCGGAGAAGGAATGCATTCACATCCCAGGCGACATCACGATCGGCCTGGGCGCTTACTGGCTGGTCAAGCGGGGAGCCAAGTGTCTGATACTGCAGGAGGTGCTGCGGCAGGACACGGGCATGATCAAGCTGCTCCGGGATCAGGAGACCGACGCGAGGGTCATCCCTGTGAAGTGGAGGTCGGCTCAACAGCGCGGCCGCAACTTCCGTGAGGCCGTCTCGCTCCAGGAGTTCCACGACTTTGGCGACTCGCCGCTGCAAGGTGATGTGAGCCTCCCGTGGCTGCTCACCGAAGTGGCCCAGTCCTCCGAGGGGATGGTGACGCGCCACCACACCTGGCTAGCGGCTAGCGGCATCCCGAGCGGCGACCGCAGCATCCACGGGCACTTCGTGATCTCCAAGGTCTTCGACCTCGCGATCGAGCTGGACCAGTTGAACACGATGACTTTGACCTCTTTCGAGCTGCTCGGGCGACGCCTGCAGCTCATCGAGCAGGCTCACGTGTACAACCCCAGCAACCCCGACTACAGCAATTCGGACGACTTCATGGGCTGGGGCATTCAGCGTGGTGCCGCTTTGGTGGCGCCGTCTATTAAGAAGCGGGCCGCCGACGCAGCTCGAGATCGGGCAGCAGTCCTGAAGGAGGGTCGCAAGCTCGAGGAGGAGATCCGTCTCCGGAAGCCGAAAGGCCGTGGCCGCGGCGGTAAGGGCGGCGGAGAGGGAGACGGGGGCGCCGGCGGCTCCGGCGCAGGGGGGCCATGACCAGCTCGCAGGACCCAGTCGCTCCCTCTGGGACTCCGGCGGCTGGGTTCAAGTATGAGAAGGGGCCCCGCCTACCTGTGCAAGTTCCCCGTGACCTCTTCCCTCTTCCTGAGCTCGAGGTCGAACGTCTTCAAGATCACAGCGTGAGTCGCTCGGTGCAGCGACGAGTTTTGAAGCGGAGTGCTGTGGATGCCGAGGTCAATCGCACGATCAAGGCTCTCAATGCTCTCGATGGCCATCTGACGCCGTCATCTTCCCCGCCCTCGCTGTGTCAGCGGGAGGCCATTCAATTCATTCGTTCAGTGCATGACGCAGCCGAGCCGCCGCAAGGTGACTACGGCTCCGAGGGAGCCGCGCGCGCGCTCCTCGGGACAGACTCCGCGCGCGGTGGCGAGTCGACCTTGGTGCAGTCCTACGACCGGAACCTTCTCAGCATCCCCCACGTGGGGGCGGAGCCCGCCCCTGTTAAGGAGATGCTGCCGCCGAAGGTTCGCTGTTGTCTCGAGGACCTGAACAACATTCTGCTCGACGATCAAGAGTGGGGCGCCGTGTGTGAAAGGGCGGATCCCATCAAACTCTACATGGATCCGAAGCTTCGCTACTCCAAGAAGACCTATTTTCAGTTTGTCCGAGATTGTCATTCGGCAGGCCTTATCCGCTGGGCGCCTTTGGTACGTGGACGAGTCGCGGTCTTCTTTGTGGCCAAGAAGACGGGCAAGCAGAGGCTCGTGGTGGGCTGCCGTGCCACCAACAGGCGCTTCCGGCGGTGCCCTTATTTGCCTATGGGTACCGGGTCGAGCTGGGGAGAGATTCTCCTGGAGGACGACGCCGACCTCTGGGTGAGCCTGTCAGACATCAAGGACTACTTCTACGCCTGCGGCATCGACGATGACCTCTCCAGCTACTTTTGCCTCGACGACGTCCCAGGTTGGCTCGTCTCCGAGCTGGAGGGCAACGACAGCCGCTTTAGCCATTTCTACGGGCGCGACGCCGTCGCGCCCGCCTTCCGAGTGCTTCCCATGGGGTTCAGCTGGAGCTTCTATCTGGCGCAGATCGTCCACTCCTCCGTCGTCAAGGGGGTGCTTCCGGACACCGCAGGACTGGTACTACAGGATCGCCAGCCTGGCCCGACGATCGGCTCCCGCGGCCTCGTGTCGTTGCCTTACTGCGACAACCATGCCACTGGGGCGGGCTCCCCGGAGCTTGCCGACGGCGCCCGCATCGCAGTGGCTCGCCAGCTCACGGCCGACGGCTTCGCAGTGCACGAGGAGGAGGACGCCTCCCTCTGGGCCGAGAGCCTCGGCTTCGCCATCGACGGCTTGACTGGCGAGGTGGGGCCCACCGCCAAGAGGGCCACCCGCCTGGCCGCCGCGGGCCGCTGGCTTGCGCGCCGTCCGAGGATCACAGGCGTGATGCTTGAGCGCTTCCTGGGGCATTGTACTTTCCAGCTCATGGGCGAGCGCTCCCTGCTGAGCATCTTTGGCTCGTGCTATCGCTTTGTCAGGGTGCATTATAAGCAGAAGGTCCGCTTGTGGCAGTCAGCCGCGCGGGAGTGTGAGTGGCTGTCAGCTTTAGTCCGTTTTGCTCGTACCAACCTGCGTCGGCCGTGGAGTCCCACGGCCCACATGTTCGACTCGTCGGAGACGGGCCTTGGGATCGTCCAGGGCGTTTTCGACGAGAAGCTCATCGCCGGCACTGGCCAGTACAATGAGCGGTGGCGTTTCAAGCAGCCCCATGCGCTCGCGAGGGGCGTGCGTGCGGGAGCTCTCTGGCACTTCCGAGATGTGATCGAAAATGTTGAAACAGTACTCCCTGTCGCACCGCCGCCCCCTCGTCCCTGGAAGAGAAGGCGCGGGTTCCCGGAGGTCCCCACAAAGATGCTCGAGAAGGACTCCTGGCACACCATCCTGTCAAAGCCCTGGTTTCGGGACGGGCACATCACCCTGCTGGAGGCCCGTACTGGGAGATTGGTTTGCAAGTCTCTTGGGAGGTCTGTTGGGAACCGCAACAAGAAGCACCTCATCCTCGGGGACTCCATGGGCTCCATCTTGGCCTTCTCCAAAGGGCGCAGTGGGGACTATCGTATGCTGGGTTGTTGTAGAAGTGTTGCGGCTTACACGGTCGCCCTCAATTGCAAGTTCAAATGGCGCTGGGTCGCGTCTGAAGTTAATCATGCTGATACGCCTTCTCGGATGTTCGAACCCTCAGCCCCGCAGCGGGCACACCACGGACGTAAATATTTCCCTTCATCTTCTTCTACCTGTAACCACTTGGCTCACAGTGGGGAGTTTCCCACGATCGATGCTCCGAGCACCGACTCGGACGCCAGTTCCAACGAAGGCGACGTCAGTTCATGTGCTGAGGCCCGCGGGACCCGCGGCCAACCGCAGGCGACTCCCGGCGCCGCCGGAGGGCGTGTTGTCCGTCGTTACAGTATCGACGAGCTCATCGAGATCGGCCGCGCCTCCGGTGGCAAGCCTGCTTCAGCCGCCGAGGGACCACCCTTCGGCGCAGCGGAGCCGCCGTCTGCGGGAGGACCGTGCCAAGGCTCGAAGGGCGAGGCACGCTGTCCCAGCGGGGGGTGTTACTCCCGGGCCGCTCCTGCTCAAGAGGGACCCTCACCAGCTCAGTATCCTGGAGCAGGCGTCGGTGCAGCCCCAGCAGGCGGCCACGTACAGGGCGACCTACGCCGAGTTCGCCAAGTGGGCCGCGAACGAGGGCACCCCACTGCACTCGGACGAGGACGTGGACACGGCGGCGGTCGACTACCTGGACGCGATCTACCTGCAGGGCTACGAGGCGTCATCGGGGGACAAGCTCCTCGGGGCCCTCAAGTTCATGAGGAGCGGAGGCCCTCGCCCTCTGGCCCTGCCGCTGACGCGGATGAGGAGGGCGCTGAGGGGCTTCCGCAAGGCCGCCCCCGGCGCCTCTCGCTTTGGGTTGCCTTGGGAATGGACGGCCGCCATTGCGGGGACCTTGCTGGCCACGAAGCGGCGGGATGCGGCCCTCTGCTTGCTGGCGGCCCACGATACGTATTCCCGACCTGGGGAGATTACGGACCTGGAGGTTGGGGATGTAGTGCTGCCTGCGCCCCGCCTCCGGGGCCACCACCGCCTCTGCCTCGTCATGCGGCCGGAGGAGAGGGGGCAGCCGCGCAAGACGGGGAGCTTCGACGACACTGTCTCGGTCGAGGACCTGGACGCGCATATCTCGACCCACCTGGCGCAGTTGGCGAGGGGGCGGGACCCGAGCGAGAAGCTGTTCCGCCTGTCGATCAGCCAGTGCAAGGACGCGTTCGAGGGCGCCGCCGACCTCGTCGGACTTGCCGCCGAGCAGCTCTGCACTTACCAGGTGAGGCACGGAGGTGCCTCGAGGGATGCCATGCTGAAGAGGCGCGACCTCTCCGAGATCCAGAAGCGCGGGGGCTGGAAGACGTTCAACTCCGTCAGACGCTACGAAAAGTTTGGGAAGGTGCAGCAGGCGATCAACCGCACGCCGTCGGACACCCTGACCTACAGCCGTCTCGCCGTGCAGTGCCTCGACGAGTGGCTCCATGGACGTTCTATGCATCTCAACCGACCTCCTCGGACGATAGGCCGTCGCCTAGTCGGAAAGCGGCGGAGGTCTTCGCAGGTGCCGGGAGGCTAGCCAAGGCGCTCGCTCGTCGGGGAATTCCGTGTGAAGGTTGGGACATACTGGACGGACCGTCGTGTGGCCTCACACTCTCAGGCGCCCAGAACAGGCTGTTAAGGGGCATCCGCCGGCGTAGGTACTGCCATCTTCACTTTGCGCTGCCCTGTCAGACCCTCTCGCGTGCACGGCGTCCCGGAGGCTCTGGTCCTCCTCCTGTCAGGTCAAACGATTTTCCTTGGGGCTACCCGGACCTGGAGGGCACGGGCCTCAGCAAAGCAGTTGCCGCAAATAAGCTCATTGCGTTTGCAATCAAAGCCTGTCGGCTAGCTGCGAAAAAAGGTATCACAGTTACGATCGAGAATCCCCTCACGTCAATTTTGTGGGTGATTCCCGAAATCATACAGTTGCTTACAGAATTGCACTTTTCCATCGCTCGGCTTGACTTCTGTATGTTCGGAGAACGCTGGCGAAAAAGCCACAAAATTTGTTGGCACTGTCCCTGGCCTCAGCTCGCTGACAAGGAAATGTACTACGTCGCTTTGTTCTAGAACTAAGTTGCCACACTGGGCGTTGGAGGGCAAAGACCCCA
>CAUYUJ010007670.1:0-45195 GCA_963575745.1 Prorocentrum cordatum
ATCTCGGGGGCGGCAAAGAGGGGGGTGATGACTAGGGGGGGTGTGGATATCATGGCGGGGGCCATGATATTTCCCCAGCTTTCATGGCGCCTCTTCTTATTTCATGTCGTCCCTGGCCCCCCCGCTGGGCCGCGCACGTGCCGCCGGTCATGATTTGCACCCCCCCCCTTTTGGACACCCCCCTCTTGGCCGCTCCCGACCATCCCCATCATCATCCCCCTTCGAGACCCCCCAACCAAATGACCACCCCAGCTGTTGGGGATTCACCCCTCGAGGCCCGAAGGTGGACGGCCCATATCATCCCCATCCAAGGGGGTTCAATCGGCCACAGTGGGGCCCAGGCCGCACCGTTGGGGAGGGGGGTCGGTTGAGCGATGCTCCGGCCTCCCCCCCGAGGCCAGGGCAGGTGGGGTCGAAGGACCGCGCCGCAGCACGGCCAGTGCATTGGCGATTCGGCACGATCCGGGTTCAGGGCTCCTCTGCCCCGACGTCGCCGGTCCATCTGCGATGTGGTACGCTCTTGCTGCCCCATCTGCTCTTGCCCCATGATTCGGGAAGCCTCCGACGGGCGTTGCGTTCTGAGAGCCCAGTTCGCCTACTTCTGAGGTGGTGCCACATTGTGATCGTTCCCGACTCGGGTCCAATGCTCGACGTTTCAAACCTTGTTTGATAGCGTATCCTGCAGTCTGCTGTGCGGATGCCGTCATTGTCTGTACCGGAGGTCTTTCTGTCTCCTCATCCCGTATCTCCCCCTCCCGCCCTCCCGCCCTCCGTCCCTTCTTCCTCGGTCACGCCCCCCTTTTCTGCTATCTGTATGTCCTGTCCTCGTCTCTCTCTGTCTCTCTCCCTCCTTCCTCCCTCTTTTCCATATGCGCTCCTGGACTTACAGATATAATCGTATGTGTATAGATCTACATCCTTGTGTGCTATAGTTTTGCGTTGGTAGATATACTGTGTGGGTTCATACCTCATCTCTCTCTCTCTGTCTCTCTCTGTGTCTCTCCATGTCTCTCTACCTTTCTCTGTATTTTGTAAGCTTCTATGTGTTTAGACAGGCGTGTGTCTGTCTGTCTGTCTGTCTGTCTGTCTGCCTGTCTGTAGTATGCATGTAATTATGTATGTACGTATGTCTCGTTGTATGTATGTATGTGTGTATGTATGCATGCATGCATGCATGGATGTATGAATGCATGCATGTATGTATGCATGTATGTATGTAAGTTTGTATATATGTGTATGAGTGTATGTATGTATGTGTGTATGTATGTATGTATGTATGTATGCATGTATGCATGTATGCATGTATGCATGTATGTATGCATGCATGCATGCATGTATGTCCGTATGTATGTATGTATGTATGTGTGTATGTGTGTATGTATGTATGTAGGTAGATAGGTAGGTATGTATAGATGCATGCATGTATGCATGCATGTGTGTATGCATGTACATATGTATGTATGTGTGCGTGTGCTTGTATGCATGTGTATGTATATGTGTATGGATGCATGCATGCATGTATGTATATATATATGTGTGTATGCAAGCGTGCATGCACGTTTGCATGCCTGTATGCATGTATGTCTGTATATATGTGTGAATTGCTGTATGCATGCGCGTGCATATATGCATGTATGCATGCATGCATGTACGTATGTATACTTGTATGGATGCATGCACGCATGTATTTGTGTGCGCGTATGTATGGATACGTGCATGTTTGCATGTACAGATGTTGGTATAGGTGTATGCATGCATGCATGCATGCATGCATGTACGTACGTACGTACGTATGTATGTATGTACGTATGTATGTATACATGCATGTATGTAGGTATATCTGTATGTCTGCATATGTGTATGTATGTTTGCATGTATGTATGTATGGACGTATGTGTGTGAGGTATGTGTATATGTGTGTATGTATGCATGCATGCATGTATGCATGTATGCATGCATGCATGCATGTATGTATGTATGGATGTATGATTGTATGTATGTGTGTATGGTGGTGTGTACGTATGTGTGTATGCGTGTATATATGCATGCATCTTTGTATGTACGTTTGTATGTTTGTATGTATGTACGTACGACCGTACGTGCGTACGCCTGTTTGTTTATTGGTTGGTGTGTTCGTGCGTTTGTTGGTCTGTTCTATGTATGTATGTATGTATATATATACATATATAGATACATGTATTTATACACGTATAAACATATCCTTTGGCCCAATCCCCCATCGTACCAGAGTTGTGGGTCCGAGTTCTCAGGGATGCTTCTTGGGGTCTCTACGGAGCGCCTTCCGGAGCCTCCTGGGGTCGGGTTGGGGCCTCGGGAGGACCTCCTGGAGGCCTCTCTGGGGGGCCTCTTGGGGGCCTCTTGGGGGCCTCTTGGGGGCCTCCTGCTGCCTCTTTTCCGTAGCCATTTTGGCTCAAGCTGGCTCGGGCGCGCGCGGCGCGGGCGCTTGGGTGATGGCGACGGGGGGCTGCCCACCCGGGAGGCGGCCCATGCGAATCGTGGAGACGGAGCTGCTCGGGGCCTCGGCGGCGCGGCGCACGGCCAGACGGCGGCGACAGCTGGCCCTCGAGGCGGGGCTTCGGCGCAGCGCGGGCTCTCGCGGGCCTGCCGCCCCGGGATCGTGGCAGGATCGCGAGCAGGCCGCGCGGCCGGCGCTCCAGGCGGCGGTGGCTGGCGTGCGCGTCAGCGGCATCAGGCGCTACCGGCGTAATGCCGCATGGCATGCGGCGGGCGTGCCTGCCGCGGGGTTCGCAAGGGCCACGGCTTCGGCGCTTGCCGAGGTCGTGGCGGGGCCGCGGCGTGGCGCCTGCGCTCGAGGCGGCGGCGGCGGGCAGGCGGCGGAAGGCGAGCAGGAGCAGCGGGCTCGCGGGCCCTCAGGCGACGGCTGGGGGGCGCCGCAGGAGCCAAGCATCAAGGTCGTGCAGGGCGCCGAGCTGGAGGCCCAGCTGCACGCGGGGCGCGACGACGTTGAGGACGCGGCGGCCGAGGCCGCAGGCGCCGACCCCGCTCAGCCAGCCGCCAGCCACATTTGAAGCCCCCCGAAGGCCTCGGCCTCCTTCTCGGGATCCCGCTCCAGCCAGCAGCCTGGCGCCAGCCCGTCGACACCGTGAACGGGAAACGTTCCCAAGCCCCCAGGGCTCCGAACGCGCCCCCTGGGAGGAGATTTGGGAACTTGGGGTCCGGGCCCCTAAGAGACCCCCTGAAGAGCGAGGGCAGAGGCTTCGAGGATGCGGCAAAGGGCCCGAGGACCGCCCACTCCGTGCCCAGCGGCACGGTGGCGGGTACGTACGCGCATCCTCACTTATTATCCCTCTCCTCCGTCTTTTGTTCCTCCTCCCTTTCCGTCGTCCACCCTCGCCCGCATCTTTCAGATCCCCGACCGCTCCCCCAGAGGTTCTTTTCCCGCTCCTCCACTCTCTCACTCATATCTTTCTGCTTTTTCATCCTCTACCCCCACAGTCCACCATAGATCCTTGATGTCGTCATTGACATCGCCACAGACACCGCCTCTAGACACTATGACGATCATTGATATCATCTATGGTGCTGTCGCTTCCTCTCATTACCCCGCGCGGGGTGGCCGAGTCTTCGATGCGATCAAAATCGTGGCACGCGCCGTTGCGGTCTGGGCGGCCTGCGCTTGCATCGGGCGCGGGAAAAAAAAAAACACAGCCCACCTTTGATCCTCGACCATTCGGTGTCTCCCTTCGCCCCCTCGTTCCATTTTTTTTCCCCCCGTTCATCTCCATTCCTTTTCCTTATACATATTTTCTCCTTGTCGCACCCCGAGACCTGTTTTTAGAGCGGGCCGGGCATTTCGCCTGAGACTTCCACATCATTCATATTCTGAAATTTAAAATTTGGCAACGCATTCACAGATGGAGGCGGGTCGTTGTCAAAACGTAGCTCTCGCCTTAGCACCGCGCACATTCGTTTTCAAACTTTGCAAGAGCTTCACGGATTAAGGATAACCCATTTTCAACATGTGGTTGTCGCCTTAGCGCCGCGCAAATTCTATGTCAAACTTTGCAAGAGCTTCACGGGTTGAGGACGGTTCGTTTTCAACATGTGGCTCTTGCCTTAGTGTCGCGCACACTCGTTCATAACATCTGCAAGAGTTTCACGGATTCCCACGGTCAGCGTACCAGGAATGGTGTTTTGGACGGGTGCAGGATTTTTGTTGGTGCAACAGTTGCCTTGATTGACGGTGTTGGAATCCAGAAAAAAAAAAAAAGGCAAGCTGGCACGATCCAGGGTCGCCAAGACGCAACAGTCAGGTTGATCCATGGCGTTTGGGATCCCGAGAAAAATGTTTTGGCATGTCTCCGGATTATCAAACGGTTGTCTTCCAACGAGGCAGCTTTCTGAATCTTGATGGAACTGGACCGGTAGGGGCCTGTGACAAAAAGGGAGCTTTGAGGGACGGTGTATTCCAACATCGTTGATTGGTCTTGGGTTTACACTCGTTTTCCTCCTCCTCCCCGTCCACCTCCATCGATGATGGCCCTTGGGTTTACATTGGTCTACGTCGTCGTCGTCGTCGTCGTCCTGCTCCTTCTTCTCTTTCCATCCTTTTCCTCCCCATCATCCACCCCCACCGTTAACTTGGGATGCAGATCCTTCAGGTCACATTCAGCATCGGCGCTGGTGCCTCCGTGGTCGAGCGCTGGCCTAGTCCAGCGCCGTCGCGCTTGCTCTTGCAAGTTCAGGTCGCTCCAGTTGAATCTCGGGTCGAATCGGGGCCAACCCAGCTCATGGCCCCCTACTCGGGCTTCACAACCCCCAAGCCATTCTCACGAAGGCTTTCCAGACGTTGCACACGAAAGTACCCCCACCATCTCATCGACCGTCACGTTCCTCAGTTCCGCCTGAGCGACTGAAGACAACTGGATCGATCGGTTGCGCCGGCATTCGCGCCTACAGTCGGGGCGCTGAAGAAGGAACCCTCTTCGTTGGGCAGGGGCTCGGTGTTCCTTGATTGTTTCAGAGTTTGCCTCGGGTTTTCCTGAGGTTTCCCATGGGGAATCGAGGTTGAACTTACGGGAAACAGGGGCCTCGTTCCTTATTTCGGGTTCCTTAAGGTCAGCGCCTCGACTGTATGCTTCCCGCGTGAGGTCGCGCGTGGGCGCCCTATTTGTTTTCGTCGCTCGTCTTGACGCTCGGTATTGGGCTTCGTGCTGTCCCGGTACCGAGGAGGAGGAGGAGGAGGAGGAGGAGGAGGAGGAGGAGGAGGAAGGAAGGAGGAGGAGTGGGAGAGGAGTAAAGGGGGTGGAAAAGGAGGAGGAGGAGGATGAGGAGGAGGAGGGAGGAGGAGGAGGGAGGAGGAGGAGGAGGAGGAGGAGGAGGAGGAAGGGGAGGAGGAGGAGGAGGAGGAGGAGGCCGAGGAGGAGGAGGAGGACCAGGAGCAGGAAGAAGAGGAGGCTGAGCAGGAGGAGTAGGAGGGGGAGGGGGAGGGGGAGAGGAGGAGCAGGAGCAGGAGGAGGAGCGGCAGCGGGGGCGCGGGCGTTCCAGGAGGCCGACGATCCCAAGGGGTCTCCGAGAAAGGCGAGACCGCTCAGCATCGGACAGCCCGCTCGGCGACGGCAGCGTGGGCGCGCCCTGACATCAGTCGTAACGACAGAATCGAGACGGCTGGTTTGTCAAACCTTTGGGGGCCGTTTCGGAGCCCTGGGGCCATCGACAACTGACCCTCCAGGCTGTCCCTGGGGACCCCATGGCAGCCGGAGATCGCTCGATGTAGAGCCTGCGATGTACACCTTAGGCGATGCTTAAGAAAACTTAAGTTTTTGGCCAGAGTCTCGACTATTCTTAACGTTTCAATGTAAATCTTAAGATTTAATAGAAATGTTGGGTTTTTTTATTCAAGTTCTGAGACTATGAATTTCTTAACCCATGAATTCTTAAGCATTTCGCGGGGTGTATTTTGACGCGATCCGATTCGCCGGTCGGGGCCGCGATTCTGGTTCGATTCGGGTCGGTTCGATTCACCAGCATCGGCTGGGGCCAGCCAGAGGCAGGCGCGGTGACCCGATTGCGGTTCGATTCGGGACGGTTCGTTGGCGTTCCGATCCGTTTCCGGTCCGAGCCGATCTCGCGGCTCGAGTCAGCTTGGGGCCGACGGCTCGCGCGGTGACGCGAGCCAGAGCACACGCCATCCTGGCGGCTTCTCTTGCCGTGCCTTCCTGCCAGATGCTTCGATGGGCCTGTTTTCCACCACCACCACCACCATCTGTTGGAGGGGAGGGGGTCCTCCTCCTCCTCCTCCTCCTCCTCCTCCTCCTCATCTTCGTACTCCTCCTCCTCCTCCTCCTCCTCCTCCTCCTCCTCCTCCTCTTCCTCATCTTCGTCCTCCTCCTCCTCGTCCACCCTCCTCCCCCCCTCTAACTTCTGGTGGTGGTGGTGGAAAAACGGGCCCATCGTGCTTCCCCTTCCTCGCTCGGCGGCCGGCCCGCGCCAGGTGCCCGCCGGGCCCGGCGAGGCAGACGCCCGGGCGAGCTCGCGGGACCCGCCGCGGGGTGGCCCGCCGGGAGGCCTCTGCGGCACGGGCGGAGGTGGGCTCGATGGCTGGCGCGCCTCTGCGGCCATGTGGGCCTCCCAGATGGGTCGGGTATAGCCAGGACCCCAGGCAAGGGGACCCGGTTAGCGGTAGGGTCGGGGACGGCAGAGAGGGGGGTGATGACTATAGGGGGGTGTGGGTATCATGGCGGGGGCCATGATATCTCCCCAGATCTCATGGCGCCTCTTCTTATTCCATTACGTCCCTGGCCCCCCCCCCCCTGGGCCGCGCACATGCCGCCGGTCATGATTTGCACCCCCCCCTCTTGGACACCCCCCTCTTGGCCGCTCCCGATAGGGCCCCGGGGCCCTTGAGTTGGCCAGAATCGCTAAACCAGGCCTGCCGTAGCTGGTGTTTTTCGGGTGATCGGCAGTTCCGGTTCGTGGAACGGGGCGGGGGGGCCTCCCCCGGTACACCTCACGAAAGCAGATTCCACGAAACCCAGTTCTGCCAGCGCCCGAATGGGGCCCGAGTGGACTCGGAGGAGGGATTACCAGCCTCGAACTTATCCCTATCCCTAAGATTGACACGCCAAAAGGCGATGACAATCTTAGGGATGCGCCCTCAAAAAAGAAGGGAATCCCTAAGATTGGAATCGTGATGAGGAGATGCCCAGCATAGGGATAGGGATCTGTTCCAGGCTGGTAGTATAGCCAGGACCCCAGGTAAGGGGAGACGGTTAGCGGTAGGGCCCCGGGGCCCTTGAATTGGCCAGAATCGCTAAACCAGGTTTGCCGCAGCTGGTGTTTTTTTCCGGGTGGCGGCAGCTCCGATTAGTGAAAAACGGGGCGGGGGGGCCTCCCCCGGTACACCTCACGAAACCAGATTCCACTGAACCCAGTTCTGCCGACGCCCGAATGGGGCCCGAGTGGACTCGGAGGAGGGAGAGGTGCCCACACTGCTGCCTTTCCCTCGTGTTCCTTTTTTTGGGGGCCTCCTCGGAGCAGGGCTGGGCCTCGACGGTGCTGTCGGAGATTTTGCGGGCCGTTTTCGTTTCGACTTCGTTTTGCGGTAAATCAGGAGGGGAAAAATCACACAGACACAAAGAATCGTCGATTCCCAGGAAAATATGGAAAACTATGGGCAGTGGGGGCGAAGACAAAACCAAGACAATATGGGAAAATATGGGAATCATTGAATTTGTGTGTATTTATTTCTGTGTCCCAGGGCCCCTGCAGTAACGGCGGATTCGAGACAAAAGCGAGGGAGCACGAAAACAACACGAAGACGAAAAACACCTTTTAGGTTCAGCCCTGCCTTGGAGGCCCTCGTCGCCACCGCTGGATTCGCCGTGACACTCTGCAGTGACATTCTGGTCAGAA
Organism: Prorocentrum cordatum; assembly: GCA_963575745.1. Lineage (NCBI taxonomy): Eukaryota > Dinophyceae > Prorocentrales > Prorocentraceae > Prorocentrum > Prorocentrum cordatum. The sequence goes on from CAUYUJ010007670.1 coordinate 7,897, forward strand.
CGCACCCCGGGAGAGGTCCGGGGAGTAGCGGCATCGGTACCTTGTGGTTTCCCCATCGATGGGGTCGAAGGATCGCTCCGCATCGCCGATGCAGATCCCGTTCTGCTTCACGTCGACGTCGCCGATGCCTCGCCGACGTCGACGACGTGTTGCCGATGCATCGCCGATGCATCGGCAGTGCTGCGCGATCCTGCGACCCCGTCTTCCCCGACCCCGTCCAGGAGGCCTCTCGACCAAGGATGGCCTCAATAGGCCCCTAAGCCGACGGAGAGGGGCTCCGAAGTACCCCTCGGGCACTCGGAGACGAGCCCCAGGGGACCCCCAGGGGCCCCCAAACAGTCTCGTCACCAAGGGAGGAACATATCACTGCGACTCCGCTAAGTTTTCGTTTACTGAACGGCCCTGGGCGTCGACAAAACAGCCCTGCGCTGTTGGGTTCCTTCCCTGGGTGCATGTACTAAACGGCTTCGCTTGTCGGATCGCTTTTCATGGGGGGTGGATTTTCTGCTCTCTAGTCCAGACGGCTCACGGGAGACCCAAGAAAGTTCCAGATGCTCCCCAAGAATGCACCGTGCTCCACGATGGGATTGTAGGAGGCCTGGACATGAGCACCAGCACCAGCACAGGGGGTTGCCTCAACCGGGGAAAGATGATCCTGCATGGTGGTGTTGGTGGTGATCGTTAGGCCACCCGAGAAGCCCGAGTAATACCACCATCACCGAGATGGGAATCATCTTCCCTCTGTGGAGGCACATCGCCGATAGTTGTGGTGGTGTCCACCTCTAGGTCTCCGAGATTGTCGTGGTGTCGGAGTCTGACTGGCTGACGTGCATCCGCCCTTTCGGCGGAGAACTCTCACCCCTCCTCGTCCGCGCCGCCGTCGCCTCTTCTTCGGACGCCCGACGTCGTGATCCGCCCCGCCTTCGCTCTCCATTGTCCTCGCTTGAACCGTGGGAAACCGACCCCAGCCCCTGCAGCAGTGGATTTTACATGGCAGCGTTTTTCGACGAATGTGCGTGAGTGGTGGGAGCCCTGTAAGCGAGGCCACTGCCAGCTGCCGCAGGGGGTGCCGCGCGCGCGCGGTCTAGTTGGTCTAAAGTTCCTCATTTGCGGGGCGGGGGTCGTTTTTCATGCGCCCACCTTTCTCCTTCCCTCCCCCTCCCCTATAGTCAGGCGATCGCAAGCATGGATTAAAGGGGCGTGGATTAGCGACGGGTCCCGTTTACACTGGAAATCTCGGATTTCCGCCCCAGAACGAGGCACTGGCCGCACCTTGGTGAGGGCACCTCCCCCGATCCATGGACTTGGCGACCGCTCGTCATATCCATGGATCGCTAATCCATGTCTGCGCGCCCCCGATCTAGGTGGCTCTGAGGAGTGGCCATTGGTGGGCTCGTTTTCGACCACCACCACCACCACCACCATAAGTAGGAGGGGTAAGGGGTCCTCCTCCTCCTCCTCCTCCTCCTCCTCCTCCTCCTCCTCCTCCTCCTCCCCCTCCTCCTCCTCCTCCTCCTCCTCCTCTCCTCCTCCTCCTCCTCCTCCTCAACCCTTCCTCCTCCTCCCCCTCCTCCTCCTCCTCCTCCTCTCTCTCTCCTCCTCCCTCCTCCTCCTCTCCTCCTCCTCCTCCTCCTCCTCCTCCCCTTCCTCCCCCTCCTTCCCCCATCCAACTTCTGGTGGTGGTGGTGGTGGAAGACATGCTAGCCATTTTCACTCGGCCGAGCTTGCTTCCTCTCGGCTGATCATGTTCCAATCTACTTTCGCCTTGATCACCAGGAAGAGTTTCGAGCGCCCAAGACTCAAGGGCTTTCCCGTGCTTGGCCCTGGGAGGCACCGTTTCGGCACTTTCGGCACTCTTTTGACACCTTTCTGGGTGCTCCAACAATTATTTCTGGGATGCGGTCCTCAGGTATGACGGGAACAGCATAACTCTCGGCCCCAAAGGGCCGCTCGCCCCTGGCTCCCGGCGGCGGCGGGCGGTCTCCCGGGGCCGCCGCAGAAGCCTGCGCGTGCAGGCCTCCGGGCAGCCACGGGCGCCCGCCAGGCCCTCGAGCCGCGGCGACGCGCCCTCCTCCTCCTCCTCCTCCTCGCCCTCCTCCTCCTCCTCCTCCTCCTCCTCTCCCCTCCTCCTCCTCCTCCCCCCTTCCCCCTTCCTCCCCCCTCCTCCTCCGCCTCCTCCTCCTCCTCCTCGTCTCTCCTCCTCTCCTCCTCCTCCTCTCTCCTCCTCCTCCTCTTCCTTCCCCCTCCCCCTCCCCTCCATCCCTCTCTCCTCTCCCCCTCCCCATCCCCTCCCCCTCCCCCTCCTCCTCCTCCTCCTCCTCCTCCTCCTCCTCCTCCTCCTCCTCCTCCTCCTCCTCCTCCTCCTCCTCTCCTCCTCCTCCTCCTCCCTCGCGCCGCGGGAAGAGCACGGCCTCGGAGCGCATTCGAGGTCGCGCTCGAATGCGAACTCGAACGCGCACTCTCAGAGGAGGAGGAGGAGGGGGAGGGAGGAGGAGGAGGGGGAGGATGAGGGGAGCAGAGAGGAGGAGAGGAGGAGGAGGAGAGGAGGAGGAGGAGGAGAAGGAGGAGGAGGAGGAGGAGGAGGAGGAGGAGGAGGGAGGAGGAGGAGGAGGAGGAGGAGGAGGAGGAGGAGGAGGAGGAGGAGGGTGGGCAAGGAGGAGGAGGCCGTGGAGCAGCCCTGGCCGTGGACCCTAAGCCCTAGCGAGCAGGGTGCCCATACCTCTACCCTCCGCCTGCTGTCCCCTTTTTGGGCCTCCTGGGAGGCCCTCGTCGCCACCGCTGGCCTTGACATTCTGGTCAGGACGCGCCCCGGGAGAGGTCCGGGAAGTAGCGGTAGCGGTACCTTTCGGTCTCCTCATATTCGTCCGTCGTTTCGCATTCGTTCTGCCACAGCCGAGAGATGCGCCAGGGAAGAACGCCAGAGAGCGTGCCAGGGGGCGTACCCGGGGGTGCGCCAGGGGAGGTGCCGGGTGACGCGCATCCGACGTGCCAGGGGACGCGCAGGCCACGGAAGGTGCCAGGCGACGTGCCGCGGGACGCGCCACCCCGCTTTTGTGTACTCCGACGTTCTCAGTAAGCGTCGGGGAGCGTCACCCCCGCCGACAGCCCCCCACACAGACCCCCGTCGCGGGCAGCCACCGCGCGCCGAGGTCGCTCCGACCCCCGTCGCGGCGCGACGACGAGGCGAGGTCGAGGTCGTCCCCCGTGGGGGGGTACCCCCCACGCTTGAGAAACCCAGAGTAGGTTTTTCCGCTGGATTCGCGCTCTCAGGGCCATGGCCTTTTGTAAATTATACCGAGCCCGGTCTCCAAGAACAGCGGCCTCTTGGAACTGTCGTTGGATCCGAGCTCCCAGCGCCTCGATCCTTTTTTGGGGAGGTGCGCTGGACCTGCGCTCCTGGCGCCACAGTCTCTAGCAACTTACGCTGCCTTCGCGCTCCCAGGGCCACGATCCGTTGTCCATGACGTTGCGTGAGGCGGCCTCCGGATTCTGCCAGCGCCGATCTGGATCTGTAGCTCCAGCTGCCCGGACGCAGGCTCGTCCAGAGCTTGTGTGTAGTCAATGAGGTGGGGCCGCTCCATTCCGATCCAGCTCCGAAGCTGGACGGGCGACGGCGGGCGCAGGGCGCATGTTCGCGCCACAGGATGCGCCATGGGGCACATTTGACGATGTGCCAGGAGTCGCGTCGTGTCGACCGGTGGCGACCCCAGCGCGGGCGTTTGAGGTTGAACGCCGTCCGTGGCCAAGAATCGGCCCATCCTCGAACGATCCGGCCCTTTTGAAAGGGCCGATCGTTCAAGTCTGAACGATCCCCGCCGTGTCAGAAGCCAACGCCGGTGTCGTCACGACGCGAACTTGCCGAATCAGGGGACGTGCCATGGACGCGTCAGGGAGCTGCCACGGGACGTGTCAAAGGGCGTGCCGGAGGGCGTTGTATACCGGGGGTGGACAGAACCCCCAACAGTGACACGTCGATTCGTGAATCGTCCGTTTTCGGTTCTCGAGAGGGCGCCGCGGCCGTTATTTTCCAGGCTTGCGCCCGCCAGGTTTGGGCCTCAGGTCGTTTTCACTAAACCACGTTTTGCTAATGGGGGTTCTGTCCTTCCCCGAGGGGACGTGCCTGGCGGCGCCTCCAGCGCCGCCCCTGGCGCGCTCCCCGCGCCGATCCGAGCTCTTATGCGTATGCCGCTTTTCGTCCCCCTCTTTGAGGGTGTGCCAGGGGACGTCTGGGCCGAACGAAAGGGGGGGGGGATAGGGAAAGGGGGGTTAGGACATCTGCTGATGCAGCCGGTTTCGACCCCGCCGCGGGGCCCACTCCTCGCTGCGCATGTTCCTCCCGGCATCGGGAGGCGCTTGGAGAATCAGCTGCGTGAGCCGATTCTCTACCCCCCCCTCCGCCACCCCTCCCTTTCGCTGTCCCCGAGACGTGCAGGGGACGTAGCCGGGGGACGTGCCCTGGCCGCGTCGGGGAGAGCCTCGGGACGTGCCCCAAGGGTCAGGAGCGACAGGAGGGTGCACACGTGCAAAAAAGCACGCGCTGGTTTCTCGGAGGTGGATAGACCTCCTGCCCTGACACGTCGATTCAGGAATCGGTTGTTTTCGGTTCGCGAGAGGGCGTCGCGGCCGTCGTTTTTGCGGGTCCAGGTCCGTCGGTTTCGGTCTTGGGCCGTTTTCACGAAGGAGAGGTTTGCCTAAAGGGAGGCTTGCCCACCGCCGAGTTTCGCGAGTCTGCACCGCGCGAGCGTTCGCATCCTGCGGACGGCCCCGCGCATCGAGGGGCCGTGTTTCAGAGCCCCGAATCATCAGGGGTAACTCGGGTCAGGGCTAACTCGGATTCGTTTTTCGGCAATCCGAACCCGACTTACCCCAGACCCGAGTTACCCCGGATAACTCGGGCGTCCAGAGCCCCGAATCATCAGGGGTAACTCGGGTCAGGGCTAACTCGGGTTCCTTTTTCGGGAAGCCAAACCCGAGTTACCCCGGACCCGAGTTACCCCGGATAACTCGGGCGCCCAAGTGTTCGTGCATGCGGTCGGGCGCGTGCGTCCTTGTGTGCCGGGTCGAGCGGTGGCGAAGCGTCCTGGCTCGTCTGCAGCCCTGCCAAGCACTGTTCCAAGAACTTTTTTTCGTGTGGTCGCCACGACATGTTCTTAGAGCATTTCTGGCGGGGTGTATTCGGGGGTGGACAGACCTCCTAACAGTGACGCGTCGATTAGTGAATTGTCCGTTTTCGGTTCTCGAGAGGGCGCCGCGGCCGTTATTTTCCAGGCTTGCGCCCGCCAGGTTATGGCTTCAGGTCGTTTTCGCTAAACCACGTTTTGCTAAAGGGAGGTCTGTCCATCCCCGATTTATGGCTTGTTCGAACACATGGGGTGTACGTTCTGAGAACATTGATTTTGTTATTCGAACGTTTCTGGGTTCTAAGACCATGTCGTGGTAGGACTGTAGGAATGCCGGGACGGTCGGTCCCTGCCTGCTCAACCAGGGGGCGCGCGCCCGCCGCGGGGCGTGTGTGTTTTGTTTCGTTTGCCAGGGGGGGGGGGGGGGGGCGCGCCGCGGGCACATGGGCGGAGGACGGCGCGAGGACGAGCGCGAGGAGGTGGAGGGCGAGGGCCGAGGGCGCCCTCGAGGGCGCGAGGCTGTGCGCGCTATTCGCGCTTCGCGGTGGGGCTCCGGTGCCTCCTCGTCCCCCTCTTCTCCCCTTAAGGGGCGGCGCGAGAGCGCTCAGTCATCTTCGCGCTCCGCGCTCTCGCGCAGCGCGACGCGCGAGGCTGGGAGCCCTTGAGGACGAGGACGGGTAAACGCGAGGACGAGGCTAGCCGCGGAGCGGGCAGGGCAAACGCGAGGACGAGGGTAGTCGCGGAGCGGGCAGGGCAAACGCGAGGACGAGGAACGCACCTGAGAATGAGTCAGGGAACGTGCAACACGGGACGCGCCAGTGGCCGCGCCAGTGGACATGGCAGGAGACGCGTCATCGTTGCCACCGTTCTTATCACCCCCCAGGACCATGGTCGTCGTCGGCATCGTATCGTATCATCGCCATACCCACTCGGCATTGTGATCAAAATCAGCGTCATCACCAGGGCCATCTTCACCGTCTTTGGCGTCGCTGTCGCCACCATCGCCACCACCACTGCGCGACCTGTAGGACGGACTTAATTGCGCGGTTGAGTTCCATGCGCCCGCGAACTCATTGAGATCAACGTCATACAACAGTTTCTTGTGCATTCTGGGAGGGAGGATGGGATGCTTGCACGAACAGTGGAGATGACGATTGCAAGATTTGCAAGACATACTTGCACCCTGCAGTTCAACTGTTACACCACACGGTTGGCACCGCGCTTCAGCGACAACGCCACGCAGCTTGATCCCCCCTTGCGTCCTCGCGCCCATCCCCATCGTCCCCCGTATCATCCCTGCGCCCATCCCCTCGTCTTGACAGGTATCTCACGATGCACCTTACGATGCACGGACAGTCACGGGGACGCCGATGATGACGGTGATGAAAATAATATGGAGACGTTCTAGAGAGCTAGCAGACCTCTAGACAACACAGGGCAGCGAACCTTACAAGTGTATGATATGTGTTAATGTCTGCCCAGCTGCGTGCGGCAAAGGTCCGGCCACCCCGCCAGCCCAGCCTTCTGGCTGGCGGCTGTTCGACGGGGGGGCGCGGGAGGCCACCGCCGCGTGCGGGCGGCACCTCGCGTGGCCCCAGGCTCGGGGGAGCCGTGATGACGAGGATGATGATGATGACGGCGGTGGTGGTGGTGGTGATGATGGTGAGGAGGAGGAGGAGGAGGAGGAGGAGGAGGAGGAGGAGGAGGAGGAGGAGAGGGAGGAGGAGGAGGGTGAGGTGAGGATGAGGGTGATGATGGTGAGGATGTTGTGAAGGGTGATGATGATGATCATGATCATGATCATGATGATGATGATGATGCTGATGATGATGATGATGATGATGATGATGATGATGATGATGATGATGATGATGATGCTGATGATGATGATGATGATGATGATGATGATGATGATGATGATGATGATGATGATGATGATGATGATGATGATGATGATGATGATGATTGATGATGATGATGATGATGATGATGATGATGATGATGATGATGATGATGATGATGATGATGATGATGATGATGAGGATGATGAGGATGAGGAGGAGGAGGAGGAGGAGGAGGAGGAGGAGGAGGAGGGGAGGGGGAGGAAGGAGGAGGAGAGGAGAGAGGGAGGGGAGGAGGAGGAGGAGGAGGAGGATGGTGAGGATGCTGTGAGGGAGGAAGAGGAGGAGGAGGAGGAGGAGGAAGAGGAGGAGGAGGAGGAGCAGGAGGAGGAGGATATGGAAGGCCGCCGTATGGGACACTTGTCGTCTCCACTGGTTGAGGAGCCCTCGTGGAATTGGTTTGGGCCGTTTTGTGGCTCGCTTGGCCTCTTGGGCCGTTTTGGCCCTCCCGGGGCCCTCCTTGGGGGGCCCTCTTGGGTAGCCTTTCGCGCCCCTCTTGGGCCGCCTTGGAGCCTTGGAGCACTCTCAGGGGCGTCTTGGGGCCCTCTTAGGGGGCCTCGTCGGCCGCCTTGGGGTTCTCTTGGGGGTCTATTGGGCCTTGTTGGGGCACTAGAAGCTCGAAAAGGCGAGGACCCCCCTTGAAAAACGTTCGAAGCGTTATACAGTGAGCGGCTTGAACAAGGAACCTTAGCTTTTCAGAAGGGGCTGCGTCGTTCCTTCGGCTTGCATGCGTTATTCATCGTCCCGTAGACGGTTATTGATTAGTTATCGTTCCTTATGCGTTACTCCTTGGAGAAAAAAAGGGGCTTCGTTCCTTATTTATCGTTCCTTAGGTCAGGCCGATGACGGTACATGGTTGTGCCTCTCGAGGCCCTCTTGGGAAGGCTCTCGCGGCTCTCTTGGGACGTCTCGAGGGCCTCTTTTTTGGCCGTCCTGAGGGTTTGGGGGCGCTCCTGGGCCATCTCGGCGGCCTTGGTGGCCTGCCTTGACCTTCTTGGAAACCATCTTAGGCATCTTGGACGCCGCAGAGGGCGCCAGGGAGGTATGCGGCGGCCCAAGGAGGAGGAGAGGAGGAGGAGGAGGAGGAGGAGGCGGATGAGGAGGAGGAGGCCCAGGGAGCCTCGGACACGGATTGGCGATGGATGCAGATACGGTAGGTTCGTGTCGTGTCGATGGGCAGCGACCCCGCCAGCGGCGTTCAACTTTGAACGCCGCGGGCGGCCCAAAATCGTTCGATGCGGAACGATTTGGATGTTTCGGAACGGCAGAAACCAACGCCGAAGTGGGGACGACATGAACCAACCGTACGTGCTTCCCGAGGGGGGGGGGTCCCGTCTGGAAAATGGCAGGGACCCTGCCAGACAGCATTGGACATCGCAGCGTGCCAAGGGGGCACGGCGAAAAAACAAAACAAATAAACAATCACATCTTTACAACAAGCAACCAAAACGTTTAGAGGAGTCCAGGGGGGAAACATTCCTCATCCATACCCCGGCGAACTGGTACATTCCCAGGCAAACCGATACATTCTCCGGAGGCACGTGCATTCCCGGGTGCCAGCCACATTTGCGGGTGCTCTTCCGGCGAATGTTTCGGACGGGGTCGTCTTGCAAAGGTCTGATAAAAGTTTAACGTTGTGAGCGTTGTATTGATTCCCCCTTTCGGTGAGCATATGCTCCAGGCCCTGGATGTGATATCCCGCCACCTAAACCCGCGGGATCCCACCAAGATCATAATAGGATCCCAACACGACTTCAATAGGACTCTGCCAGGATTGTTGAAATATTCTTCAAAGATTTCTAAGGGTTCGGGGAGCTTCCTGAAGATTCAATCAGATTTCAACATGATTCCTGAAGGATTACACGGGATTCCTGTTGTATTCCCGAAGTTCCTGCAGGATTTCTGCAGGAATTGTTAGAATTTCTGCGGATCCCTTACGTTTCTTGTAGGATGTTTGAGGATCCTGGGGGGATTCTTGAAATATCATTTTGTGATATAGGACATGCAACACGGCGCAGACGGCTTTTGTTTAGAACATAAGATTTGCAACATGGTGCACACATACTACAGTTCTTTATACCAGAAGTGCAAGATGTTGTAAACGCCATGCAATTCCAATCTAGGCAATGCAACGTGCAAGGTGGTGCAAGCGAAGTACAGGCTTTTTTTAATATGTACATTTATATGTATAAATATAAATGAATATGGGAACGCGACTTGGTGCAAACAAAAGGCAATTCCTGGAAACGGAACACAGGTGATGACGATGGTGATGCCGATGGCGTTGATGAGGACGAGAAGGATCGGGGGATGAGGATGAGGGGAATTTGCAAGCGCCTTGCGCCGCTCTAACGTCGGTGCTGCGCGCCCGAGTGCTTGCCGCCATCAGGACTCGGCATAGCACCGCTTCCATGATGGAGAATCCATCAGGCGCGCGTGCCACCCGAAATCCGTTCTGGTCACGGTTAATTTCACTTTCGTTTTCATGCCAACACTGGAAGTATTCGATTATGGACACCATAAAGTTCAACAGCGCCCATGCGTACGCGCGCACGATGTTCACACGATAATTTGTTAGGACATCGTCAACCGAACTTCGAAACAGGAAGGATGGACACCAACGTTTCACGTTCATTCGGGGTCTCAACATGATGCGGAACACGGTCACACAATGCGACGTTCCACTTTGCGGGCGCGTGTGTTCGCACGCGTTTTCGCCTGCCCTGTGCGAACACCACCTGGGCATGACAACTTGCCACGTGCTTCACTCGTATCCTAGGCCTCAACATGTTGAGATGAAATGTGACGCGATGCTCGCCGACACTCGCGTGCGCAATACTAGCCTACATTAGTAGCGAATTGGGTTTGGGCAGCTGAATCGCTAAACTTGATTATGACAATCGTATGTTGAGGGCCTTCACAGTGCATTGTGTCACGTTGTGCTCTCCTTACTGTTCCCACGCAAAAGTCATGGTGTCACAATACATTATTTCGCGTTGAGGCCCTCATAGTACGAGTGAATAGTTTTCTTGCACTATTCTGGCTAAGATTACCAAGCCGTTTTTTTTATATTGCTGCGCGTGCGCGCAATAGGGAACGCGTATCGTGTTTAATCACGATTTAATATTGAAGTCCTCAAACTACAAATGCCAAGATCGACCAGTCCCCTGAAGCCCCGATTGTGTTTTCCATTTCGAGGTTAAGCTGGCCATTATCTGTGTGTGTGTGTTTCGTACTGCGCGCGCGCGAGCAGTCCACACACTGTATTAAGTCGTAATGCAATGTGTAAGCTGGGAGGTTACGCCATACGAGCGGACAATTCGTTTTCACTAATGATTTTCGACGTTCAGTTGCAAATTCCTGACTTGTTTCCGTTTTGCGAACGCGAGGGCACGCGTGTGCGCGTACGCGCGCACGCGCGCAGTACGAAGCGTGTATTGTGCCACTACAGGGCATACGATACCAGGCTGATGTCCGCAGAAACGAGTGAAGCTTGGTTTTCATCGTTCAGTGTTCAAAAGTACATTATCCATTCTCTATTGTTTTTGTTTTGCACACGTGTGTGCAACAAGACAGGTGCATTGCGCCACAATGTGCCATATCATAGTGTGTCACAATACAGGAGTCATGCCGCGCGCTCGAGAGTTTGCCACCATCTGGAGTCGCTGCTCCCAGGAAACTTACAGTTTTCGCGTTTGCGCAATCAGCTAGCCCAGCGAGCGCTTCTGCTTTGCATTAAATCATAGAAGCTGAATCTGCAGGACTGTACATTTGTTGTTCAGGACTGTACATTTGTTGCGCTCCAAGAGGCCCAAGACACCCGTTTGACGCTTGAAGACGACCCAACGAAGATCTCAAACGCTTTCGAAGCGCAGAACAACATTGACATATCATTCATGATTTTCGTGTTTGACTTTGGGACTGCGGGTGTCCGAGACCATCCGGGAGGTCCGAACATCGCCGAACAAATACCCATAAGGGCGCCCAGGCAGCCCAAGAGATTTCCAAGGCGGCCCAACAGGCCCCCCAAAGCCCCGAACAGAGCCCCATGACGACCCGAGATGGCCCCAAGACGCCCTTCCGAAGCATTCCAAATCGTGACCCGGTCGTTCAGGGAGGGCGCGGTTGGAAGCAGGTTGGGCCGAGGAAGCACTTTGAGGTCCCTAGGAGGCGCCCAGGAGGTTTCCAGAAGGCCCTAAGAAACTCGAGATTTTTGTACTGAGCCCCCGCAGAGGCTCTCCAAGGAGGAACCTCAGCAAAAAGAGCTGGGAAAGATGTGGAAGAATTCAAATGGTAGGGCGACAATCAGGAAGAGGAAGAGGAAGATGACACATGAGGGAATGATAACAAATCACATCATTACCAAGACGACGCTTGGTAAGGTGCTCATTGTATTATTGCTCTTCCGCCTGCATGCCAATATTCAAGGACCGAGGTGCGTACCGCGAAGCGCAAATGTAGCCTTGTATATGGATATGATCTACACTCCAGGCGATGTTTAAGAAAACCCCAGTTTTCGGCCAGAGTCTCGATTATTCTTAATGCTTCACTGTAAATCCTAACATTTGAATAGACATTCTGAGTTTGATTTCAAATTCTGAGACTATGAATTTCTTAACCCATGATTTCTAAAGCATTTCGCAGGGTGTATGTATATCAGAGGAACGAGCAGGGCATCCCCTGCTTTGTTGCCTCGCAGCTGAGGCCGAGAAGGGGGGCTGGGGGAAGCCAACCCGTGCCGATGCCGCCGCTCCCGGGACCTCTCGCGGGGAGAGCTCCGACCAGAGTGCCGAGGCGAACTGCAGCGGTGGCGAGGACGAGGGCGTCCCAGGAGGCCGACCACGGCGAAGACGATGCAGGGGCGGGGGGATCGGCAAGGGCGCCCTCGAGGGCGCGGAGTTGTTCGCGCTCCGCGGTTCGGCTCCGCTCCCTCATCCTCCTCTTCAGCCCTGGGAGGCGGAGCGAGAGTGCGAAGTTATTCGCACTTCGCGCTTCGCGCAGCGCGAAGAGCGAAGTTGGGAGCCCTTGGATCGGGACCTCTTCCTCGGAGGGGCGGGGGCGGAGAGGTGGGATCCCGGGGGCGCACCGCCTTTTCTGGGGCGAAGGCCCGCCCAAGCCGCTGCCCTCGGCGCCCTCCCCAGGAGGAGGAGAAGGAGAAGGAGGAGGAGGAGGAGGACAAGGAGGAGAAGGAGGAGGAGACAGGAAGGAGGAGGGGGAGGAGGAGGAGACAGGGAGGAGGAGGAGGAGGAGGAGGAGGAGGAGATGACAGGGAGGAGGAGGAGGAGGAGGAGGAGACAGGGATGATGATGATGATGATGATGATGATGATGATGATGATGATGATGATGATGATGGGGGTGGTGGTGGTGGTGGTGGTGGTGTGGTGGTGGTGGTGGTGGTGGATGGTGGTGATGATGATGATGATGATGATGATAGTGATGATGATGATGATGATGGGATGATGACATGATGATGATGATGATGATGGTGATGATGATGATGAGGATGACGATGATGATGATGATGATGATGATGACGGTGATGATGATGATGATGATGATGATGATGATGATGATGATGAGGATGATGGATGATGATGATGATGCTGATGATGATGTGGATGATGCGATGATGATGATGATGATGATGATGATGATGATGATGAGATGGATGATGATGGAGAGGAGGAGGAGGAGGAGGAGGAGGAGGAGGAGGAGGAGGAGGAGGAGGAGGAGGAGGAGGAGGAGAGGGGGAGGAGGAGGAGGAGGAGGAGGAGGAGGAGGAGGAGGAGGAGGAGGAGGAGGAGGCGGAGGAGGCGGAGGAGGCGGAGGAGGAGGAGGCGGTGGAGGCGGTGGAGCAGGAGGGGCGGGGGTGGCGGCCCCGCGGGGCCCGAGGACCGCGTGCCCCAGCAGCGCAGCGTGGCGGACCTCCGCTCGACGCTGGGCCCCTCGCCGGCGGCGCCGCCGCCGGGGGCCCGCCGGGCGGGGCCCTCTCCAGGCCTCCTCTAGCTAAGTCGGGCCTGTCCCTCTATCGGGCCGGGCATGCAGCTGGTTTCGGCCTCACCGAGGGGCCCATTCCTCGATACATAGCCGCCTCCAGCGCCGGGAGGCGCCGGGAAAGTCAGCTACGTGAGCTCATTCTCACCCCCCCCCTTTGCTATCCCCCCCTTTCGCCCGAGCCGATTCTACAGGAGGAGTGTTCAAGAATAGTCAAAGAATTAGTCTGGGGACTATTTTTGAACATTTTGTGACCATTTTGGAACATTGTTTGACTGTTTTTTGTGTTTCCTCCAGAATCCCCTTGTAGGGGTGCAGGCCCGACTTAATCCTATAGTCGTGGTGACCCCAAAAGGGGGTCCAGCGACAGGGAGGTGGTGCAACAGATGTGGTGCAATAGAACTGCGGGGTTGCAATACACGTGGGGCGTGCAATACACTCTGGGGCGCAAATGTACTGCTGGGCTTTCGCGTGCAATACCTTTCTTGCAGGACAATGCAATCCAATTCTCCGGCGCAGTACCTTTGCAATTAACATTGCCCCACATCTATTGCACCACCCCCTTTCAGCTGGACCCCCTTCTGGGTCACCCATAGGTAGTTTGGGGTTTCGTAGGGGAGGGGTTATTCCAAGGTCGGGCTGGGGAACGGACCAAGCAGGATGCTCCCGTTTCACGCGCTCCCTTCTTCCTGGGGCCGTCCAGAGCGATGTTCCGTCCAACCCCACCTTTGCCCTTGCCCCACCTTTGTGCCCCCCCGATAGATGGGATCCGAGTAGAGTCAACCCGCACAGTAAGGATAGGCAACCTTCCCAGAGTAGAAGAAGAAGAAAACATGCCATAAACATACACTGTTGGCGCTCCGCGCGGATTTCTTGGATCCGCGCTGGGGCCCCCCTGGCGGCGCTTCCCGCGCCGCCCCTGGCGCGCTCCGCACGCCAAGGAGGGGGGCCTGGCGCAGGTCCACGAAATCCGCGAGCAGCGCCAAAAGTTTCTGTGTATGCCATTATTTCCTCCTCCATTCTAGGCCCCCCAGCTGCGGTCTGAGTAGATAGAGTCAACCCGCACAGAAAGGATGGGCAACCTTCTTAAGGGTACCCTTGCATCCTTGCCCCTTCGGCCCATCCTTGGCGACTTTCGCTGGCCACCCTCGTTCCAAAAAACGTCAACTTGGCCCTCCGAGGCCATTGCATCCTTACCGCGCATCCTTCTGATACGGGTTGACTGTAGATGGGGCCAGAGGATGGCGCCGTATCGTCGATGCATCGGCGATGCGGCTCGATGTGGAGCCAGACTGGCTCCACGCTGGCGGCGCGATCTTCCGACCCCATCTACTCCGACCCCATCTATGAGGCCTCTAGATCCCGCAGCTTCGCGGATCTTCTCGGCATCGTCAGAACCATCCCAACCCATGCCAGGGCCTGGTAAGTTGTCAGAGGAAGAAACGGCACCGACACCGCCATGTTCCCCTCGTTCTCGCTTCTGTGGGCCTCCTGGGAGGTCCTCGTCGCCATGGCTGGATTTGCTTCGAGATCTGTTCATAATGCGTCCCGGGAGAGGTCTGGGGAGCAGCGGCATCGGCACCTTCGGTCAGCCTCCCCGAGGTGGTTCTCCAAATGCGCCCCATGGGTCGTCCTGGCCGGCTGCTGCTGCTCCTCCCCCTCCCTCGGCAACGCGCAGAGGGGGGTAGGGGGAGGGGGGAAGGCTTCTTAGAAGCACCCCTGCTTCTTAGAAGGCGCGGGCTTTATCTATAGACGTGAGGCCGGCGCCTTCTCAGAAGCAGGGTGCTTCTGAGAAGCCCTCCCCCTCCTCCTACCCCCCTTTGCGCGCCTCCCCCTCCCCCTCTCGCTCTTCCCGCTCCTCTCTGCCCTGCCCCAGCTCCTCTCCTCGCTCCCGCCCGGCTGCCCTGCCCCCCCCCCTCCCTCCCGGCGCCCGTCACCCCCCCCCTCCCCGTCCCTGCGGTCGGGCATGGGGTCTAGCAAGGGCGCCCTCGAGGGCGCGAAGCTCTTCGCGCTCCGCGCTTCGCGCTTCGGCTCCGATGGCTCCTCGTCCTCCTCTTCTCCCTTGGGGAGGCGGCGCGAGAGCGCGAAGTTGTTCGCACTTCTCGCTCCACGCAGCGCGGAGCGCGGAGTTGGGAGCCCTTGTGTGAGTTGAAGGTCGGCTCGGGGAGGGTATCCTGATGTTCTGCGTGCTTGCTGGACGTTCTTATGCATCCCGCGAAGGGTGCCCTTGGGTGTTCTTTGTGTGCTTTGGCTGGCGGAGGGCCCATGTTCCCGAAGGATTTGTTTCCAACCATCCTGCGGTGTTGGGTTCTTGTTTTGAAGAGACAGCGCCCCGCGTCTCTCCTCCTCCTCCTCCTCCTCGTCCTCCCCCTCCTCCTCCTCCTCCTCGTCCTCCTCCTCCTCCTCCTCCTCGTCCTCCTCCTCCTCCTCCTCCTCCTCCTCCTCTCCTCCTCCCCCTCCTCCCCCTCCCCCTCCTTGCGTCTGCCCTCGGCATGTCTCTCTGTCGGCACACCCCTCACACGCTTCGTGGCCCCATAGGGAGCTCCAACTACGGCTCCAGTGGCGCAGCTCGCATGGCGCCACCGCCCCATGTTGGCACACCCTCACACGCTTCGTGGCTCCATAGGGAACTCCACCTAAGGTCCCAGTGGCGGAACTCGCATGGCGGCCTCGCCCCATTTTGGCACACCCCTCACTCGTTTCGTGGTCCCATAGGGAGCTCCCCCTAAGGTCCCAGTGGCGGAACTCGCATGGCGGCCTCGCCCCGTTTCGGCACACCCCTCACACGTTTCGTGGCCCCATAGGGAGCTCCACCTATGGTCCCAGTGGCGCAGCTCGCATGGCGGCCCCGCCCCAACTTGACACACCCTCACACGTTTCGTGGCCACATAGGAAGCTCCACCTGTGGTCCCAGTGGCGCAGCTCGCATGGCGGCCCCGCCAGGGAGCTGGGCTTCACAGAGTTTATCCGCGAGGCTTGACCTGAGGAGCGGCCCGCCCGAGCCTCGCCGTCTCTCGACGGTCTGACTGTTTGGCCTCGCGCCGCGGGCGGCCCGCGCGCGTCGCTGGGACCCTCTCGGGGCGACCAGCGCGCGTAGCTGGAATCCCGCGCTGCGCTCTGCCCAGAGCCTTGCTCGCCCCCGTCGTCGCTCTGCCCAGCGGCCACGGCCTTACCCGCTATCAGCCAGGCAGCTAGCTCTCTCTGCTCCGCGCAGCGGACGACCCGCGCGCGCCTTCGGGGCGACCAGCGTGCGTCGCGGGGACTCCGTGCGGCACCGCGCCCGCAAGAGGCAGAAATAGAAAAGAGAAGGAAGCCGGCGCGATCCTCGTGAGGAGCGCGCCGGCATGGGCGCCGACATTCATGCACGTAGACTGATTCTCACGCAGACCCATTCGCAGTCCGACTCCCTCGCGCTCAGGCTCGCCCGTTTTCAGTCTCTCGCACTCAGACCGACCGTTTTTGTTCGCATTGTAGACCCCGCCGCGGATTTCGGCACGCCCCCTCGCACGGTTCGTGGTCCCATAGGGGGCATGAGCGAATATGCTATTCATAATTGCGGTGTTGACAATTTAATATGGTTGGGTCCTTCGCCAGGCGAATTTGCTGTCCTAGCTCTTGCTGTACTCCATCCTCCGTCCTCCATGTCATCGTCCTTCGCCCTCCCTCCTACCACTCTCTTCCCTCCGCCCTCCTCTTTTCCCTCCCTCCTCTTGTCCCTCCCTCCTCCCTTCCTCCTGGTCTCCCCCTCCCTCCCTCCCTACCCTCTCGCCCCCCCTCCCTCCCCCCCTCGCGCGACTCCCGATGTTTTGGACCTGGCTGCTCCCCCCCCGCCGGGGGAAGGGGCTGGCCGCAGCGCTCGCCGTGGTGAGCGGGAGGGGGGGGCCGTCGGCGTGTCGCTCTGCTCGCTCCTGTCCGAGGCCTTTGTGGACCTGGAGACGGCGGCGAGCCAGGGGAAACAGGCGATCGCAAACGTGGATCAAAGGGGCGTGGATTAGCGACGGGTTTTTCCTCTCCATGGGAAGTCGCGGATTTCCGTCGCCGAGCGAGGCGGCACGGGCCGCGTGCCCGGGCCGAGCGGTTGCCGACCAGAATGTTTTTTTCCCGGGCAGTGCGCCCGCGCTGCTGCTGAGAGCCTCCCCCAAAACTAGCCGGCGGACGGAATGTTCTGCACTCGGCCCTGGCCCGCGGCGCGGGCGACGACGGCCAGGCGAGGTGCAATCGTTTCTTGAATTGCTCCATCGCGGCATTGGCTTCTCGGTCGCAGTACTGTCGACCGATGCCGCCGTCGACCCAGCACTCGGAAACGCGATGCGTCGCGAGTTTCTGGAGGTCTGGAATCAGCGCATCCAGGCCAGGCGCGCGGCACTGTGAGGAGGGAGGAGGCCCTTTGTGCGGCGTGGGCCGCCAGGCGTTCCGATATCCCGCGGTGATGTCTGGAGCTTGCTCGACGCGGCGCCACGGCGGATGGAGCGGCCCAGGGTCGGGAACGAGCTCTTTGGATCCATCGTCGAACTGTTTGCAGCGCGCCTGATAGTCGGGGCGACTCGCTGGATGAAGAATATCCTGCGACGGCTGGACGGCGCCAGGAAGCAGCTCGCTCTCTCCGCTGCCCGCCTCTGCGAGCTGCGATGGCCTCCCCGGCCGCTCCGCTGGTCCCCGGCCGCTCCGCCGACCAGTGCGAGCTCGGGCAAGTGGAGAGGGCCCCCCCTGCATACTTGAGTTGCGCATGGGAGATTGCTGGAGGCTGCCGGAGACTCCGGGGCGCGAACGACTGCTAGAGACTCTGGGGCGCGGGCGATGCTCCCATGGGCGCGGGGCCCGCGAGGTACCCATGAAATTCGACAGGGCTTGGGATGCGCGGAGCACTTTCAACGAGAAGACGCGCCGTCCTACATTATGTCCGGTTCTGGCCGACGGCGTCATGAATGCATTCCATGGCGCGCGCGTCGCGCGACGCAGATGCGCTCGCTGCTCTCGGATGTGAAAGGAAGGGGGGGAGGAGGGGGCGGAGGAGGAGGAAGAGGAGGGGGTGGGGTGGGGGGCGGATGAGCTTCGTCGATTCTGTGGCCGGTCATTCTGGCAGGGTCCGCGCAGACTCCGAGCGCCGCAAGTGTTTGCCGCCCGCGGCCGCGGCGCCCCGGGGGTCGCATCCCAGCCCCCGAGTAGTTCTGGGCCCGGCAGCTGCGCCGCGGGACGGCGGGCCCGTGGGGGCCACCGGGGAGCGGGACGTACGCAGAAGGTCTAGCAGTCTTGGATGGACACGTCTTGCCGTGGCCAGAGCATGCGGACGCCCCGCGCGTCTCCTCCCGGCCGTCTTGCTCGCCTCCCGCTCCTCCCCGGCCCGCTGAGCCCACTGGCGAGATCCGAGCTCGCACCGCAGCCGACGGAGCTCGGGCCAGAAAGCGCCGCAAGACCCGACTTGCGCAGAAGCTCGCCCCCTGGTCGCCCCAGCCACTGTCTGGACCGGTCTGCCTGATGCCGTGCAAGACCAGACCAGCGTGTCTCGGATGAGGCCAGTGTTTACAACCCTGGAACGTATCCCTATCCCTATGCTGGGCACCTCCTCATCACGATGCCAATCTTAGGAATTCCCTTACTTTTTGGGGGCGAATCCCTAAGATTGTCATCGCCTTTGGCGTGTCAATCTTAGGGATAGGGATTCGTTCGAGGCTGGTAAAGTGTCGCACCGGGCCCTATTAGGGCCGTGGCTCGTGGAGCAGAGAGGCCCGGCAGCGCGGCAGCGGCGCCGCGCCCCGCGCCCCGTGCCCCGCGCCACGGCAGCAGGTGCCCTCCCGTCCCTCGCCGCTTGTGAAGCTGCCGCCGCCCATAGTTCCTCCTCCTCCTCCTCCTCCTCCTCCTCCTCCTCCTCCTCCTCCTCCTCCTCCCCCTCCTCCTCCTCCTTCTCCTCAAGCCGAACGCTTCTTTTTTTTCGCTCGCTCCCCCCGCGCGCCAGATGCCCACCCCTCCGCTCGGCGGGAGGAGGACGAGGAGGAGGACTGAGGAGGATCGCAGTCGAGGGGTGTATGCAATTGCGGCATGATGCACGCAGTTTCGCAGTCTCGCAGTCTCGTGCTCGCCTGCCAATCGCTCCTTGCAGTCTTGCAGTTTGACAGTCATGCTTAGCTTGACCGAGTGGCCAGGGCCGCACCGCCGGCGTCGGTCCAGGACCGCCCCGCGCCCCTGCGTCGCTGTCGCCGATCCGATCACGGCTGGAAGCTGCGATGGCTCCGTGATTGTACTGTGAGCTTAGGTGCCCGTGCAGGGTGTTCGTTCTTCGACCTTTTCGCGCGGCCAGCTGTCGGGCCGGGCGAAAGGGGGGGATTGGGAAAGGGGGGGGTACGGGTTTTGCTGCATGCAGCTGGTTTCGGCCTCACCGAGGGGCCCATTCCTCGATACATGGCCGCCTCCGGCGCCGGGAGGCGCCGGGAAAATCAGCTACGTGAGCTGATTCTCAAACCCCCCCTTTGCTATCCCCCCCTTTCGCCCGACCCGAAGCTGACAGTGCCAAATTGTCTCTGCCGGTTGTGTGCCACAATTTGCCGACATGTCATGTGCTTCATCTGTTGAGGCGCCGACAGGCGCCTGTGCGCCATTTGGGGCACTTCGCGCGCCGATCCGAGCATTCTGCGCGACGCCCGAGGTCGCGCGAAATTTTCAGCCGTCGCGCAGAGCTAAGAAAGTTGCAGCTTCTGGCGTCCGGCGTGAAATTGAATACGAGGGGGGGCTAAAGATTGCAGCGGCAGCAGAGGGAATGCGGGGAGATGAGGAGGAGCAGAAGCGGGGAGCATGCAGCGCATCTGCATGGAAGTGAGGGTGTGATGCCTGGTGCGTGAACGTCGGCACCATGGGTCGAAGCGCAAATCGTGTCCTCGACGCAGACGAGCAAAGCGCGAGTAGTCACAACAACAACTCACCAACACAAACCAACACATAATCACATAAGAACCAATCACGAATAATCATAACTGAAAAAACAATCGCCGACCATAGCTGTCACATTACCAAACGTGACCGCGCAAAAGGACGGCCAGCGCCGCGTAGAATTCCATCCCCCACGAGTCTACGCAACTGTGGTGACATGTCCGGAGCCACAGCGGCGACGCCAGGGTCGCGCGAAATCGCGAAGCAGCCGCGCGAGAGTTCACGGCGCGCGAATGCGCCCTCCTCGAGCATTTGATGCGCAGTCGCGCGATTTTTCTTGGACCAGGACAAGCCAGCCGACGCATCAGGTGCTCCTGGGGCGGCGGCACTGAGAAATCGTTTCGATGCCATAGGCGATCTGAACGAAAGAGTTGCGGATGTAGCCAGCCCGTTGCGAGCGCGCAGCCTCACTCTTGTTTTCCCCGGCGCGACGGGCCTGCCAGGGCGTGCCCGAGTACCATCCCATCGTCACTTTCTTTGGAGCCAGCAGCAGTAGTTTCTGCCGTTGCCAGTCAGGCTCGACCCATCGGCCGCCGCGCGTTCTTGGGGCGCGCTCTTTGCCGCGCGGGCCGTCCGAAGTCGCGCGCGGCGCCTGCTGGGAGAGAAGCTGCCATGCGCGACGGAAGCTGTCTGAAGCGCGTGTTCTGAGCGCGTTCAGCAAAGTCGGCGCGGGGGCGTTTTTGCGGCGCCCGCTGCATTTTCGCTCGGGTCTGGACGAATTCGCGCGAGGTTCAGATTTTAAGCGCCGTGCTTGTTGTCCGCGGGAGATTTCCAATTGGTGCGTAAGCGTTCCGGGTTCTCTTCCCAGCGCCCCAACAGCTTCATCAGCGGCGCCATCCCGAAAAATCCGTCACTCCTCACACCTCACATGTCCTCTTCTCCTCCTCCTCCTCCTCCTCCTCCTCGCCCTCCTCCACCTCATCCTCCTCCTCCTCCTCCTCCTCCTCCTCCTCCTCCTCCTCCCCCGTCTCCCTCACCCCTCGCTGCTCCCTCCTTCTCCCCCCCCCCTCCTCCTCGCCGCCCCAGGCCGGTGCCGGCGCGGCCGGCGGGTCCAGCTTTGGGAGCTTCCGGCTGCCCCCGGCGCCGGTGCCCCGCGCGGCCCAGGCCTCGGGGGACTGGGCGTCGCTCGGGCGTTTTTTTGCTCGTTTGTGCACCCCCCCCCCCTCGTTTCTCTTTCCCTTCTCCCCGGCGGGGCCCAGCGTTTTTCGTTTGTGCCCCCCCCCTCGTTTTTGTGTGTGCACCCCCCCTCGTTGTCCTGCTTGTGCACCCTCGTGTTTCGCGGTTGCGCCCCCCACCCCCCCTTCGTTTTTTGGTTTGCGCACCCCCCCTCGTTTTTCGTTTGTGCACCCCCCTCCGTTTTTTGGTTTGCGCCCCCCCCCTCGTTTCTAATTCCCTTCTCCCTGGCGGGGCCCATCGAGGAACGTCTTGGTTCACTTTCCGGAGAAGTAAGGGCGTGAATCTGAATGGTGCGTGGGGAATGGACGTCCTAGCGATGGCGAGGGGCGCCCACGAGGTCCTGAGATCCAGAGACATTGTTTTTGTTCACAGTGTGCGTTTTTGTCCCGCGGTTTCGGTCCCCGGGGCCATCGCATATCGATCGAGCTCAGGAAATGTGTCACACAAAGATGGGATCTAGGGCCCCTGTCGAGATGTTTCACGATGTGTATTTTTTCGATACGTCGGATCTCAGAGGTCTTTCGGGCGTCAACTAGGGGGGAGGAGTTTTTATAGGTCCCCTAGATGGGGGCAGAGTAGATGGGGTCGGAAGATCGCACCGCACCGCCGATGCATCGCCGATGCGGCTCAATGTGCAGCCTGGTTTGCTTCACGTCGACTTCGCCGCTGCATCGCCGATGTCGACGATGCATCGTGGTGCATCGCCGATGCATCGCCCATGTATCGGCGATGCGGCGCGATCCCCCCTCTTTTTACCCCGACCCCAATTAGGAGCCCTTAGTTTGCGGGCGACAGGGAGGGGCCTGGCCCACGGGGGGGCATTGACCCCCAATCGTCCCCCTGAGCCAGTTTTTTCCCGTCGACCCCCGTCAGTGGGTGCTTGGTCACTGGCACTGACAGGGGCTGACAGCGAAATCCCATACCCCGAACGTTTTGACAAAGTGAATGATCCGGGAATAAGATTCGAGTGAGCCAGAGCTCGGGTTTGCCGACGTTTTGTTGGCGACCGCGTCCTGGATTTTGACGGTCCGGTTTTGGCGGGATGTTTGCAGCGGGAGTTTGCATCAAGTTTCAGATTGGGTCTCGTCATTTTCATGATAGCCCCGTCACTCCAACCCGCGTCCCCCGTACCAGACTCTTACGTCTCCCCGAAACGAAGAGCAGGCATTGCGTCGTCTTCGGCCTCCTGGAGCACGTGTCGGGCTCCAGGCGCTCAGAACATGAATCGGGATGAAAGCCGGCCTTTGGGGAAAAGGAAGCCTTGTAATTCAGAGGGCTTCATTTTCAGGCTCAAGAGGCCTCCAAGTGTACATGAAGAACATGCAAGGCTTGCTTATCTTCGATGAACAGCCTCTTTCTTGTTCTCCTTCTACTTCCCCCTCTGTTGCTTTCTTTCCTCATCCTCCGACCCGCAGTCTCTCACTCCGCCGTTGCGATCGCTGGGTAACGCGAGCGAGCTCGATGAAACATTCTCTGCGTGGGATCAGCGCACGCGCGCAACAGACAAACTTGAAACACACAATGCCTGCTAGCATGTATCGAAGGTGAGAAATCGGTTCCATTTCATCGGGCCACGCGAACGTAATTTCACAGCACATGTTATCATACACTTGCATTGCACATTAGGCTTCAACGTGGGGCGCCGAAAACGCGTTACAGATGATTGAAGACCCGCTCCGACAGAGCATGCATTTCCATGTTTTCATTGCGACCCACAGCACGCCTGAAGAATCGTCGATCAGTGAGTATGTTACGAATCGGGTGTCTGCTTCCGTCCAGGATAACAGATTTTAGGGAGTCGCATCATCGGCAACACTTTTATCTCAAGGTGGGTCGTAAAACGTGGCGGCAGCAACTCCTGAAAGTTAGGGTGAGGGATTCGTCCTTCCACGTTGCGTAGAAACGTGGGGTCCCGAACAATGGCATCCTGCGAAGCATGTGTAATGTTAGCTGCCTTGTGGGCAGCAGTCACTTTGTGCATCCTCCGGCCACCACAAGACAGGGCGACTAGTGATTCCAACACGCGGCCTGGGTACCATCTGGCATGTGAATGCTTCTGGCATCGAACATATCAGCCATGGTTTTCAACGCGGTCGCTGTATCTAACAGCCGAGTCCCTTCGGGACCGAGCTTCCAAATATGATGCGGCAACCTGTCTATCAGACATCAGCAAGCCCCATGTTTCAGCCCCTTTGGTTTCAAGCCGCTGGTCCGTCGGATCACCCCCCTTTTTCGTCGTAATGTCAGAAATTCGAGTCAGGCTCTCTTCGGGGTACTTTTCCGAATGCTTCCTATACCAATCCGTCAGGGCGTCACACAACGGCAACAGCGTAATCTCACAAACTTCATCCTGGGTGCCATGGCCACCCCACACGCCGCTGAGGCTGAGCTGTCAAACTATCAAGCTGCACATCGAGTAAAACTTTCCGGTGCAAAGAGTGCGGGGGGCGAATCGGTCGCCAGAGTTCAGCTGGCCGCTCTGCTCGTGAGTTTGCTCCCCAGCACGGCCGCAGAGACGCGCTAGCAAGTGCCAATCAGTCACCGCCATCGTGGTCACATTGGTTTTGCTAAACTGGTTGCGGGCGGGAGGGCGGGATGTTTGAGCGAGCAGTGAAGCGGAAGACTTCCAGTTCTTCGCGGTCAATTGCGCCACGTAGTTTCTCCTCGCAGCTGAAGTCCGAGTACACCACATATCCTACATCGCTTAGCTCACAGATCACAGCTCGCATTACATAGATTGCACCACGCAGCCTGCACCGTGAAGCTCGCACCGCGTAGAGTGCACTGCGTAGACTGCACCAGCTCGGTTGCACCATGTATATTGCATCACATCGGCAACACCAGCTATTTTGAACCACGTATATTGCGCCACATCGTTTGCAACCCATACATCATAGCATATAATGGCTCACAGATATCGCACTACGTAGCTTGGACATCCACAGCGCACCGCCTCCCAGTTTGCGGCCCTCGGTGGCAAACACACTTGAATGTATCTATACACATATATATATATACACCTATACGACCACCCTTCGGTGATAAGGAGGTTCGGGGGGGGGAACCAACGTCTCACTCGATCGGTCTCATTATCGATATCAGTATCGATCTCACTATCGGTCTCGCTCGATCGATCTCACTCGATCGATCTCACAAGCGATCTCACTCGATCTATCTCATTCGGTCGATTTCGCAAGTGATCTCACAATCGATCCCACAATCGATCACACAATCGATCTCACATTCGGTCTCAATATCGATCTCACTATCGATATCACAATCGCTCTCACAATCAACGTCATCATCATCAACATCATCAACTTCAACATCATCACCAACATCGTCATCATCATGAGGGCACCGTCATCACCATCATCATTATCATCATCATAAACATCATCATCAACGTCAGCATCACCATCGGGACAACATCATCATCATCACCATCATCATCTCATCATCATCATCATCGGGAGACAGTCATCGTCATCACCAGCAGCAGCATCATCATAATCATCATCGTAATCGGGACACCATCATGATCACCATCGTTCTCATCATCAACATTATCATCAACATCGTGATCATCCTCGGGAAACCATCATCATCATCATCGCATCATCATCATTGACATCATCATCATCAACAACATCATCATCATTGGGGCGCCATCATCATCATGAACAACATCATCATCACCATCGTAATTATCATTATTATCATCATCGGGACACCATCAGCATCACCATCATCATCACCATCATCATCATCATCCGCATCATCATCGGGACACCATAATCATCATCAACATCATCATCAACATCATTATCGCCGGGACACCATTTCCATCAACATCATCATCACCAACATCACCAGAACTATCATCATCATCATCATCATCATCATCGGAACACCATCGTCGTCACCACCATCAACATAATCATCATGAGCAGCATCATCCTCATCACCGGGACACTATCATCATCATCGACACCATCATCAACATCATCATCTTCATCGGGACACCATCATCATCAACATCATCATCATCATCATCATCTCAGCATCATCATCATCATCATCAAGCCCTGGCCCGAGGTCCCAGGGCATGAGGGCCAGTTCCGCAACCCTCATTTTCTGCCTCACATCGGTGCTGCGATGTGCGACCACCCGCATGAAGATTGCGTAATGGAACCCTTTCTCCTTGAGCGACTATGACAGGAGACTAGAGGTGGCACGACAGCTACGATTCGCATATGTGGTGCTGCTTGCAGGCACAACGGTGAAGAGGCAGCGAGATGCACCCACGTACCACGACGTGTCCCTCCATGAACAGTTCATTATGATCAAGTTTGGATGGCAGGGCCCAGGAGGAGCGATGGTCAACAAGTCTTGTGGAGTGGAGATATGGCTGAATCGGAGACGATTTCGTAGGGCACAGCTGGTGCACTTCTGGGCAGTCCCACAGGGGTTGCAAGGACGACTGGGCGCTGTACGAGTGAGATCAAGCCAGCACGACTTCACCTTTGTGGTCAGCTGTTTTCCCCCGAGGTGCACAGATGCCAAGAGTATACCGAAGTATGCGGCGACAGTCAGGAAGCTGGTTGAACAGTTACAACAGATTGCTGCGGGGACCCCCAATCGATCCACGATGATTGCAGCGCCGGGTCTAAATAATGGCTTGGGTATACGGAGTGTCGACGGCATACAGCAAGCAGTGGACAGTGAGAGTTTAGGGCCCTACGGACGCAGCGTAGAGCATCAAGCGGGTACACAATACCAAGAATGGATGGAGCAGAGCAACCGGGATTACGAGCTGGTATCCCTGTGGCCCAAAATATTACGGCCACCGCAGCTGCAGCCATATTGATCACATGGTGATCTCCGCCCCTTAGATGTGCCGTGTGAAGCGCTGTGCTGTCGCGTACTCCCTCACGAGACGGGTGCGTGCGATACCTAGTGTGGCGGTGCTGGATCACATGATTATTGTTGCGGAAGTGGGCTATGAGCTCACGTGCAGTGCGCCTGCCAACCACGACGTACACTGGGACAACCTCTCACTCGGACGTGCGATGAATGACGAGGAGGAGGCACTCCAGTTCCGAGAGGATGTGGAGGTGGCACTGGCGAAGCAACGACGCGAGGACGGGCACTTGGAGGTGGATGCCTGGATGCGCGCACACACGCTCGAGACAGCCTGGGAGAAGGTGGTGGCGACGATCCGCACGGTTGCCCAAGCTCGGTACAGTGCGACACGTCGACATCGGCCGCAGTGGTACGTCGAGATGGCGAGAGAAAGGGAGGCTGCGCTGAGGGCTCGCACCAGAGCACGGGACAAGCTCGACGGCGACCTGGACAGCATACGACGACTGCGACAGTGTACGCGACGATGCAAGCAAGCAAGGATGACCATCAAGAGAGAACGACAGCGTGAGCTGAATTGCGGACTGGAGGAGGCACTACGAGGCAACCGAGAAGATCTGGCCTGGAGGATCAGTTTTCAGATGGCGGGCAATGGATTGGGACCACGGAAGCAGAATCATTACATACTACCTGATGCCAGGCCCGACCTACAAACGTGGACGGAGGACTTGGCACTGAGTGGGCGGGGGGGTGGGATGGAGGCCATTGCCACCACGGCGGGGGAGTTTATTGGTGCAGCGTCCGCCCACGACTATCCATTCTACCCCGAAATGGAGCACTGGGAGCAGGCCAACCGTGATCTGGATGGAGTAATTGCGAAGCTATACCAAGGACGACGCCGACGAGCAGCACCACCGTGGTCACTACCGATGGAGGTCTGGAGTACTCTTCTCACCTGCCGCGCGTCCCGACGTACCACCGAAGAACAACCAGCTGTGGTGGGTGCTTATCTACGAGAGTGTCTTCTGGCACAACTAGCGGGAGCACGGCAACACAATCGACTCAATGCCTGGTGGAACCTCTCGCAGACGTATCAGGTAAGCAAGCAGAATCATAGACCACGGACGAGGGGGACACGTCTACTACACGGGCTCTGCAGTTTCGGCAAGGCATGGGTGGGGGCGAGACAGCCTAGGGCTGGATTGACTCCACCACCTGAGGATCATGGCGATGTGAGAGGGCGGTCACGAGTGGGTGCGTTGACCGTGGGCAATGTGTTACAATGGCGACTCAGTGCAGCAGGCATGAGCCACATCACGACAAAGCACGACATGACGAACGCATTCGCCAGCGTCACGCACCACCACCTCGGTGACACGGTCCAGCAGCTGTACCAGCCTGAGGATGTGGAGATTATGGTAACAAGACGTCGGCACACAGCGTGCGTGGTCGACGCTTGCGATGGCACGGGTGTATTTCTGAATCGAGTGGGTTGTTTCATGGGCGACGCAGACGCGGCCGCGAAGTTTAGGCTGGCTTTTGAGACGCCGACGGCTGAGTGGAGGAGAGAGCTCTTTCCCACGACGTCGGTCCACGAGCTGATAGCAGGGTGCGCAGTCACAGGTCTGCAAGGGCCCCGCACTACCACAAGGTCGCCATCTCGGGGGAGGTCCAGGCGACCGCGGTGTTCTTGGGAGCTCACACGCAGTCTTCGGGGAGGAACGACGAGGAGATCCGAGCTAGATGCGCGGCGATCCGAGTGGGCTGGCGAGGAATGGGGAAGTTCTGGAAGACCTGTCAGAATTTCAATCGGAGGCGTCTGGTGTTTCGGGCTCGTCTTATAGGAGCGGCACTGGCGGGACTTGAAGCACGGGTTTTGACAGAGGAGCAGGTCAGGCGTCTTGACTCGGGGGCTACGCGCTATGCTGCTGCGCTGTGCAATGGGGTAGCGGTCTATCGCAGGCGGAACGAGGGCGAGATGGAGGAGGGAGGCGAAGCTGCGGAGGCCAGGTGGAAGGTGACGACGGTGTGTGCGGAAGCCGTGTGGAAGCGCATCGCGATAGTACCCCCCAGCGTGGAATTTGGGATCCGACGGCTCCGCCACTTTCAAACTCTCGTCCGCAATCCCCAACGGCATGTTCAGGAGCTCGCTGCTGTTTTCGGGAAAGTCACTTTCGAGAACCCAGAGATCCAGACTTTTGCTTGGGCGACACCGCGTGCCCCGACCATCGCCCCAAAGGGTCGCGCGAACCCCTGGGCCCTGCAGTGCAAGAACGACCTGTTTCTTCTTGGGAAACTCCGAGGGGGCCTGGATTTCCTGGAGACGGTGGGGGACGATCACATGAAGGTTTTCCTGGGCGCAGATCTGAAACAGCAGTGTCTCAAGTTCGATGTAGCGAAGCTCCGCAAGGCCTGGCTTGAGCGCCCCACAATTACTCCCACGAGGCCGTGCGAGGATCAGGAGTGCTTCGAGGGCGGTTTTCTGTGTTCGCTGATCGACGAGGAGGGTCTGGAATGCAACCGCAGGTTTCGCACAATGGCGGCGCTGCGTGCGCATCAGACACACGCGGGCGGAGGGGGGCACGGAACGCTGAACTTCTTCACGAGATTGACAGTGACGAACCAGTGTGCTTCGTGTTTGTCATCGTTCGCTTGCCGCCGCACTGATATCAACCGCATCGCTGCTGCCTATAGGCATGGACGATGCATCGCTGACTTCTCGGTGTTCAATGATGCTGTCATCGCTCCGCTGCTGTTTGAGTGCCCAGAAACAGAAGGTGGCCGAGATTTCGATGATCTACAAGCCCTGCAGCACCACATTCGCACTACTCATCTTCCTCAACCTCGGCCGCATATCGTGGATGCAGGGGCTGCCCGAGATAGCCGAGGGCGACGCCGAAGGACGGCCGAGGAAGACAGCCAAGGGAGCGCGCAAGGGCGGCCCCCAGACCGCCAAGGCGGCCAATGCTGCAGGCAAGGGCGGCGGCAACGAGAAGGCGCCGAGGAAGGACACGAAGCTGATGGACCTCAGCGAGCTCGACGGCGACGAGATAGAGGTGTCGACCATGCAGAAGTTCTTTCCCGTGATGATGCGCCTGCTGCTGAACTTGGCGCACCGCCAGAGGCAGACCGAGTCGATCGAGCTGAAGACGTTCCTCATGTCGTCAGGGCTGCAGCCAGCGGTCAAGGCGCGGGGGCGAGTGCGAGCGTGGATTCGCGCCGCCGAGGAGATCCGCGCAGGCAACGACGAGGGGCAGGGCCAAGTGAAGATCAAGCAGATGGGTACGATCTCAGTGGCATGCTTCGCTGGAGTGTTCGAGGGACTGCTGGCAGAGGGAAGCGCGGTGGGCCGCGCGAACCAGCAACAACTCAGCACTCTGAAGGAAGAACTCGCGAAGCTGACTGTACACGAGATGGGCGAAGTAGAACCGATGGCGAAGCTCTCAGACTGCTACGAGGAGGGCAAGGTGAAGCTGGTGCTGTCGTTCGGGAGCCGGGTGAACCTGACCCCCGTGCTGGAGGCCCTAGTTCAGGCAGGGGCAGACTACAAACAGGGGATGGCCCCGATGGGCCACTTAGATAGGCTGATCCACACGGGCCTGCGCGAGATCGAAGGAGGCATGATGGACTAGGCCGCACAAAGTCACCAGATGCAGGACCACGGCGCGAGGGGCCAGAGGAGAAACGACGACGTCAGGATGCCGTGGTGAGAAGGCTTTGTGAGGCTGCGCGTGAGGCCCCGGTGACCCCTCCCCCCTCCTCGCAAATTCCTCCGACTCTCTACCCCTGTGCCGGACAGGCTGCCAGTGGGACTCTGGAGACCCCCACCCCTTCCTCTCGGCCTGACGAGCCCCCTCGCACCTGCCTCACCCCCGCTCCTCGGCTCCAGGTGGTACCGCCACGCCCTGTAGAGACCCAAAGACCTTTGCGGCCTCGGAGGCCCCACACGGACCCTGGTGCGCGTGTTGTTTCTGGAGGCGCGTCTAGGGACCAGGGTGGAGCCCGACAGGGCTCTAGGTTTTCTGAGCGTTTAGCCAGGCTGACCAGTCAGCCGTGCTTCGACTTCTCGCGGGGGCATCGCGGTAACTACTGTATGTAGTAGTGTGCCGCGAGATGCGTGGTCGCACATCGCATACTTAAGCTCGGGTTTAGCCCGATCCTAGAGGCGTTCGGGCACGTGGGAGAGACGGGGCCGCCTCCAATGGGTTCTAATCTAATCATCTTCATCATCATCTTCATCATCATCATCATCAACATCATCATCATCATCATCATCATCATCATCATCATCTCATCATCATCCTCGCGGGACACCGCGGGACACCGGCGGGACACCGCGGGACACCGCGGGGCACCGCGGGACACCGCGGGAAACCGCGGGACACCGCGGGACACCGGCGGGACACCGCGGGCCACCGGCCGCCCGGAAGGGAGTCATTTGGTCCGGCCGCGCCTCAGCCACACGGGACACCAGCGGGACACCGGCGGGACACCGCGGGCCACCGGCCGCCCGGAAGGGAGTCATTTGGTCCGGCCGCGCCTCAGCCACAGGAGACTTTCTCTCGCCCGCCCACGCAGCTTCGCCTCGCCCGCACGGCACGCACGAACACGAAACCGAAACCGCCAAACCCCCCAGAGTTCCTGCCTCTTTTTCTGACTCTTCCTCCCGCTTGGGGGAATAAACAAAGAGGAAGAGGAACAAGAGGAACAGGAGGGATGAGAATCCGCCAGGCCCCCCACATCAATCCCGGTTTCCTTTCCTCTTCGTCCCCGCGCAGGGACAAGGAGGGAGATGATGAGGAGAAGGACGACCCGCCAGCGCCCCCCAGAACTGTTATTGTTTGTTCCTCCTCACCCTCCTGGAGAAGACAAGGAGGAAGAGAGGGAGGGAGACCCCCCGAACTCCTGCCTCCCTTTCCTCGCCATCCTCTGGGGGGGGGGGAGGAGGAGGAAGAGCGGATGGAACAGGAGGGGACCAGAGGGAAGGGGGAGGACGACCCCCCAGAGCTCCCGCACGCCTCCTCTGCTCCTCTCGGGCGGGTGGTAGTGGGGGGCGACCTACACGAGGAGCAACACGTGCCCCTTACGGAGCCAGCTGGGGCCCAAAAGGGGCCCTAAAGTGCCCCTTGGAACCCTGTTCTGCACCCCCCATCTGGGCCACCCCCCCACTACCGCAGTGGGGGAGGGGAAGGGAGCGGAGGGGAGGGGAGGGGAGGGGAGGGGGGAGGGAGGGAGGGAGGGAGGGAGGGAGGAGGGAGGAGGGACGACGACGACGACGACGAAAAAGGCAACGACGAAAAAGACGACGACGACGAAAAAGGCGACGACGACGACGACGGCGACGCCAGCAGGGAGGAGGACCCGGGGGGGAGCGCGCGGCGGAGCAGCCCCGCCCAGGGCCCGCCCGCGCCGGAGCGCGAGGCGGCTCGCGCCCGCGCGCGCGCGGGAGGGCCCGCCGCGCGCCGAGGGGGGTGGGCCTGTCTTCTAACCACCACCACCAGAAGCTGGAGGGGTGGGGGGAGGAGGAGGACGAGGAGGAGGAGGAGGAGGAAGAGGAGGAGGAGGAGGAGGAGGAGGAGGACCCCCTCTGCCTCCAACTTTATAATGGTGGAGGTGGGAGACAAGTCCACTCGAGGAGGGGGGAGGGACGGGCTTCTCAGGAGCACCCCTGCTTCTTGGAAGGCGCGGGCCTTGTCTATAGACGTAGGGCTGGCGCCTTCTACGGAACAGCCTCCTTCTGCGAAGCCCTCTACCCTTCAGTCGGGCCTGTCCCTCTACGGGGGGACTGCTCAGAAATAGTCCAAAAGAATAGTCGGGGGACTTCTTTAAAGTATTGTTCGGCATCTTTGGAGCATTTGTTGGAGATATTTTTTTGTTTTTCGTCCACGATCCCCCTGTAGGGGAACAGGCCCGACCGAACTCGACCCCCTCCCCCCGCCCCCTCGTGCGCGCCGCCAAGGGGAGGAGGCCCCGGCCCGCAGGCGGCACGGCGCGCCTGCGGCCAGACCACGGCGGGTACGGTGGTCTTGGCATCGCTCGGACGTGTGCATTTTTCCTTCGGCGAGGGCCATCGAGGAGCATCCTTCAGCGAGCGAAGAGCGGTATAACATACACTTTTTCGCTGTCGGGGGCGCCTGTCCCTGGGCGGCTGGAAAGTTTATACCCCTACGGTGCCATCGTAAGGGTATAAACCTTCCAGCCGCCCAGAGACAGACGCCCCCGACAGCGAAACAGTTTATTTTATACCGTTCTTCGCCCGTTAAATCCTTGATCATTTGGCGAAAAAACCACGCACGAAACCGAACAAAAACACAGGGAATGGACGTCCGAGCGATGGCCAGCGGTCCGCAGGGCTCGATGTGCACGGTGTTCTGCAGAAGAGGAAGGGGTAGCCTTGAGTCGGGCTTGTCCCTCTACAGAATCCAAAAGTAGTGA
The DNA here is from genome assembly GCA_963575745.1 of Prorocentrum cordatum. Classification (NCBI taxonomy): domain Eukaryota; class Dinophyceae; order Prorocentrales; family Prorocentraceae; genus Prorocentrum; species Prorocentrum cordatum. The sequence goes on from CAUYUJ010007670.1 coordinate 40,309, forward strand.
AACAATGCCCTGGGGAATATGTTTTGAGCATGTTTCTACCATTTGTAGGGAGTATGTCTTCTTTTGGGAATATTGTTTTGAGTATTTCTGGGGTATGTCTTATTTTTCGTCGAAAATCCCTCTGTAGGGGGACACGCCCGACCTAAGGGTAGCCATACCTCTACCCTTCCCTCGTTTTCCCTTGTTTGGGCCTCATGGGCGGCCCTCGTGGCCACGGCTGGATTCGCCTCGAAACTCTGGCCGGAGCGCACCCCGGGAGAGGTCCGGGGAGTTGCGGTATCGGTACTTTCGTGGTGATTGGTTTCGTGGTGATCTCGTTTTGCAACAGGCGGACTGGAGACAAACGAGGGAAAACGAAGAGTACGCTACCCGGACCGAGGAACCTCACATATTTAGTTTAGTCTTCTGTGTTCGCGTTTCAGGTTTTCATCTGTGCGCTTTCCTGCCTTCTTAACCCTCGTCGCGAACGTTTCCCTATTTGTCATCCAACGGACCATTGCTTGGACCTCCTCCCTCCGCGCTCAGGGACCACTCCCTGCGCGCCCTCCCTCGTGTCGAGAACGTGCCGCGCCAGCCATGTCCTGCGCCATGGCCCGCATAGAACCCGCGTCCAGGGACCACCCCACCGCGCACCAACTCTTGTGTCGAGAGAGTGCCACGCCTGCCGTGCCCTGCGCCATGGCCCGCTTCAAGGCCGCGCTCAGGACTCACCCCCTGCGCGCCCTCTCTAATGTCGAGAAAGTGTCACGCTTGTGATTACCGCGTATGTGCTGCATGCGCCCAGTAAGCGTCCACTTCCCCAGAGCACACCCTGTGGTGTCGAGGAAGTGCCACGCCTGCCACGCCCTGTGACCATGCCACGCATTCCAGGTATGTTGTGTATGTGTCATGTGTTGTGCGGCTGCACGTGAGTATTTGTATGACGCGTGTCTTATTATATGCAAGCATATGTATATGTATGTGCTGTATGTGTAGATGCATGTGCCATGTGCTGTGCGGCTGTACGACGACGAGCGAGAACGAGGAGGGTGAGGTGTGTGAGACAGAGACAGAGACGGAGAGAGAGAGAGAGAGAAGGAGAGAGAGAGAGAGAGAGAGAGACAGACGCGGGTGCCACGCGGGTGGGACGACGACGCGAGCCCCGCTCGGCGTGTGGGGAACAGGCCGGAGAAGGCCGCGCGAGAGCCCCGCTCGGCGTGCGGGGCACAGACGGAACGCGAGAAAGAAAGCCGCTGCCGAGGTCGATCCCCCCCGGGGGTCCGAGCCTCGGCCGGCGCGCCGAGCCGAGGGCGCCGCGCCTCGATTCGACGTGAGAGCGACCTTCCGCCGGAGTGGCCCGCCGAGGTGGTTTTTCCCCCTCCGCGCCCCCAGAGTTAGGTCGGGCCTGTCCCCCTGCAGTCGGGGGTGGACAGAACCCCCAACAGTGACACGTCGATTAGCGAATTGTCCGTTTTCGGTTCTCGAGAGGGCGCCGTGGCCGTTATTTTCCAGGCCTGCGCCCGCCAGGTTTGGGCCTCAGGTCGTTTTCACTGAACCACGTTTTACGAAAGGGGGGACTGTCCATCCCCGAGCCTGTGGTGCGGGCACAGCTGGGCCCCCAGAGGGCTGAAGACGCAGCAGGAGCAGCGGCGCGTGCGCCCAGGTCGGGTCCCACCGCGGCCCCCCAAGCAGCCGCGCAGCAAAAAGGTAACTCTTTCCCAGGGTCCCTCAGGAGGGGGAAAACACACACACACAGACACAATTCATCGTCGATCCCCCAAAAAATGTGCGACAATGTGGGAACTGGGCGGGAAGACAAAAACCCAGAACATCAAGAAAATATGGGGGATCTTTTTATTTGTCACTGCTTCAGTCACTCCTTCAGTCACTCATGCGTCCAGCCGATCGCCTCGCCAGGGCGCCTCCCTGGGCGCGCGGAGCGCGCCAGGGGCGGCGCCGCAGGCGCCGCCAGAGGGGCACTAGCGCGGATCCGAGAAATCCGCGCGGAGCGCCAAAAGTTTGTGGTTATGCCGTTTCTCATTGTTCGGAAAATTTATTTGGGTGGTTTGGCTTGATGCATCTGCAGAAAAGGAGCTCCTACCCCTGATGTTTCTGGCCCTCCTAACTTAGGTCCCCTCTCAGAGGATCAGGGGTCCTTTTTGGGTTACGGTGGGGGCCCATGCCAAGAAACACCCTGCTCGCCTCCAGGCTGCTCTGGGTTTCTTGGGCTTCGATGGCGCTGCGGTGGAAACTGTGGCGTTCCCACACCCAACAACAAAAATCCATGGACGCCCTGGAGTCTCAGGGCCAGGTGCTCTTGTGGAAGGCTTCCTGTGGGACTGGCCTCTCCTTGTAGTCACCCGGCCTGTCTGGACCTGCGGGCTCGCCCCGCGGGTAGGTCAGGCCAGGCTTGGAGGAGGAGGAGGAGGAGGAGGAGGATGAGAAAGAGGAGAGGGAGGGGAAGGAGGAGGCGGAAGAGGCGGAGGAGGAGGGCGGAGGAGAGGAGGAGGAGGAGAGGAGGAGGAGGAGGAGGAGGAGGAGGAAGCGGAGGAAAAAGAGGAGGAGGCGGCGGAGGAGGAGGCGGAGGAGGAGGAGGAGGAGGAGGCGGAGGAGGAGGAGGAGGAGGAGGGGAGGCGGAGGAGGCGGAGAGGAGGAGGCGGAGGAGGAGGAGGAGGCGGAGGAGGCGGAGGAGGAGGAGGAGCGGCGGAGGAGGCGGCGGAGCGGAGCGCCCGACCCCTCCTTCCGCTCGGCTCCGCGGGGGCGGCGCGCGCGCCCCGGCTCGGCCCGAGCGGTGCGCGGGGCCTCGCCCCCGCGCGCCGAGAGGCCGCGCGTCGGGGGGGCGGCCCATGCGCAAGCGGCCCGCCGCGGCGGGACCCCGCCGGAGGAGGAGGAGGAGGAGGAGGAGGAGGCGGAGGAGGAGGAGGAGGAGGAGGAGGAGGAGGAGGAGGAGGAGGAGCCTCCGCTGCGACTTCCTCCGACGCGCTTCTCGGGACGCTCGTCAAGTGGGGCCTGTCTCTCTACAGGGGGAACATGCAAGAATAGCAGAAGAATAATATGGGGACTATCTTTTGAGTATTTTTTCTGCAATTTTTGATGATATTTTCTGGTATTTCTTATTCTTCGTCGACAATCCCCCTGTAGGGGACCCCGCCGCCCCGGGGGCCTCCGCTGCGACTTCCTCCGACGCGATTCTCGGGACGCTCGGTAAGTCGGGCCTGTCCCTCTACAGGGGGAACATGCAAGAATAGCAACCATTTTGGAGTATGTTTTCTGGTATTTCTTATTTTTCGTCGAAGATCCCCCTGTAGGGGAACACGCCCGACTTAACGGGAACGGAAAGAAGGTCAACGGTCCGCTGCGATTTCCTTCGGGGGCGGCAAAGAGGCGGGTGATGACTAGGGGGGGGTCGATACCATGGCGGGGGCCATGATATCTCCCGAGATTTCACGGCGCCTCCTGTGGTTTCATGACGGCCCGGCCCCCCCGCTGGGCCGCGCACGTGCCGCCGGTCATGACTTGCACCCCCCCCTCTTGGACGCCCCCCTCGTGGCCGCCCCCGAGCGATTCTCGGGACGATCGAGATGGGTACGGAAAGAAGGTCGCAGGTCCAGCCTGTGTGCCCACGAGGGGGCGGCCACGCAGGGCACGGGCGGGGAAAGCGCTGCCGGCTCCGCGGCTAGCGCTGCACAGAGTCGGCCAGTGAAGCTTGGCGCAGGGATGGCGCCTTGGCGCATTGGCGCAGTGGGTACGGAAAGAATGGGCACAATGCCCAACAACAGTTCCTGCTCATTTTCAACAGGGCTCGCTGTCCGCGCCGCGGACCTCTCCCGAGGCCCGAGCCCTCCCGCGTGCGAGAAGGCACCCGTCATTCCCGACGTCTCCCCCAGAGCAGGACAGCATTGCGCCGCCCCAGGCGCGCTCCGCGCACCAGGGAGGGGGGCCCAGCTGGGATCCAAGACGTTTGCGCTTGGCACGAACGAACTGGGTACGGAAAGAATGGGTACAATGCCCAACAACAGTTTCCTGTTCATTTTGAACAGGGCTCGCTGTCCGCGCCGCCCCGGCCTGCGTCCACCTGAGACAGAAGGCCGCCTGCCCAACCGCGGCCGCTGTCCGTTTGGGACAACATCTGCTGTTGGGCATTGTACCCATCTTTTCCGTACCCATTTCGGGCGCCTAAAGGTTCGCCTCGACCTCGGCGGGCTCCGCTTTGTGGCTTCTGACCTGGGATCCGACCTGGGGCACGGTCTGGGTCTCGATCCGACCCGTCTTCGGGCCCCGACCTGGGAGCCGATCTCACAGTGGAGGCCTCACTGGTCTGCCGAGAGGTCTACCGATTGCGAAGGCCTGAAGGCCGGTGCCGCCGACCCTGAAGAGGACCACGACGTCGGCGACGAAGTGGGCGGAGACGGAGGCCGTGGAAGATGAGGAGATGAGGCGAGGAGGAGGGGGAGGGGGAGGAGGGGCAGGAGGAGGAGGAGGAGGAGGAGGAGGAGGCGGAGGAGGAGGAAGCGGAGGAAAAAAAGGAAGAAGGAGGAGGAGGAGAGGAGCAGGAGGAGGAGGAGGGAGGAGAAGGAGGAGGAGGAGGAGGAGGCGGAGGCGGAGGATGGGAGGGAGGAGGGAGGGAGGGAGGGAGGAGGGAGGGCGAGGAGGAGGATTTCTCGATCTTTTCCCGGCTCGGCTGCCGAGGTCCGCCGATCCGACGATTCCCTCCGATCGCCGGTGCGGCTCGTCGGTTCGAGGGTCTGGGGCCCTCCGGCCGCCCCCTCTGCGCTGCCGGGGGCTCCGGGCAGGGAGGGGCAGGCGCCCCGTCGATCTTCAGGTCTCATGCGCTCTGATACGTGTTTTTCTTTGTATAGACACACACACACACATCTATGTATGTATGTATGTATGCATGCATGCATG
>CAUYUJ010007671.1:0-45191 GCA_963575745.1 Prorocentrum cordatum
CTCCTCCTCCTCCTCCTCCCCACCGTAGCCATTTTGGCCCAAAATGCTTGCACTTGGGGGCTCCGCGCCTCCGTGCCAGACTGGAAGCTGCTATTCCGAAGCAGTGCCAAGGCTGTTCAGCCCGACATCCGTTTTCACGATTCCCGTCGGTGGCAGGCAGCCCGCCGCCACCCGACAGTCCTCCGCTTCATGGTGCCGCAGCCGCCGCAGCCCAGCGTGCTGCGCGGCCCGCGCCGCCCGATGTGGGCGTGCGGCCGCTGCGGGGCGAGCAGCAACTGGGCGTGCAGGATCAAGTGCACCTGCGGCAACGACGCATTCGTGCGTATCCGCAAGTCGGCGTGGGACAACCAGAAGATATGGGATGCCAAGTCGCCTGGGCCAGCAGGTGGCGGAGGCGCAGCAGGCCGTTCGAAGCAAGCCCTCGAGCTCTCCAAGCGCCTGGGGGAGATCGAGGAGCTGCTGCGTGGTGGACAACCCGATGCTCAAGAAAAGGAGAAGGCACCGTGGCAGAGAGTACCGAAAGCTGACCCCTCGGCCGCCACGGAGCCTCAAGCTGATGACAAGGAAGAAGATAAACGAGCCAAGCTTGCCGCTCAGCTCGCCTGCTTCGAGGCGTCGTTCAAGACGCTCCCACAAGGCGAGCCAGGTGATGAGCTACGGAAGACTATGCAGACCAATACCGACGCGACCGAGCAAGAGCAGAAGCAGCTACGGCCTCCCGCCGCGACGCACCGCCGTGCAACTCAGGACCTCTACAAGGCGCAGGCGGCCTGCGAGAGGCTCACGAAAGAGATCAGTGAGAAGGAGGACCAGCTGGCGCGCTTGCAGGGGAGCATCGCCGAGAAGCGCCTTCAGCTGGAGCCAAGAAGACCGAGGTTTTCGCGCTGCAGGCGGAGGCGCGCACCCACGCCGCTAGCGTGGGCGGCAAGGCCCCCGCGCAGCAGAACCCAGCGGACTTCCTCAACGTGCGGGAGGAAGAGCTCGATGATGAAGAGCTCAAGAAGTTCCTCAGCTCACCGTTCTGGGCGAAGTTGCGCGAGCACCTGTCGGCCAAGATACCTGCGGCTCCTGATGTGCACATGGGTGATGCTGGTAAGCATGATGACTCTCGTGCGCCCGCAGACCCAGCTGGATCTACTGAAGGTGGCGGGCTCACGCGTGACTTCGACGAGGCTGAGCAGCAGGCCCTCTACACCCTTGGCAAGGACGGTAGTTTCGAAGGGTTTGCTGCCAAACTACGAGAGTTTGGAAAGCAGCCACGACTCTGGTAACCTACTAGTATCAGGACTTAGGCTGCAGCAAGGAATGGTGAAGCTGCCGCCGACACCGCCCATGCAGGGCACCTACACCTTCGCGACGTTCAATGCGAGCGGAGGGCGAAAGACACTCAAGCAGATGATTCAGCGCACCACGGCGCACATCGTACTGATCCAGGAGACAGGCTTCACGGAGCCCTTGATCGAGTCGCTGCACAGCTGGGCAGGCAATCGAGGTTGGAAAGTTGCTGCTATACCAGCTCGCCCGACGAGTGGCATGGTCCCGTCAGGCGGCACCGCAGTTCTGGCTCGAGCTGATCTTGGGCTGCGACACCCAGACGGCGGCCAACTGGTATACGACCATCGCCTTCAGCACGTGTTGGTCGACCTGCCAGGGTGACCCAGCCTGTCTCTCTTGAACGTTTACCTGAAGGACTCGATCGGCGCGACTGACGAGAACACTGAAGTTCTTGCAGCTGCTGGTCGAATCATGGCGCGAACGGCTACGCCATGCATCATCGGAGGTGACTGGAACATGACGGGCCAGGACCTAGAGGACTCAGAGTTTCCACGACTGGCCTCGGTGGTGATAGCGATGCCTGGTCAAGTCACTTTCCGAAGTGGAACTGGCCTTTCTACGATGGATTTTTCTGCCCCAACAATGCAGCTCAACGAGGGTTTCGAGGAGCGCATGTTCAAAGTAGTTGGCACAAGAAAGCTCATCGGCCAGTCCAACTAAATATAGCAGACAATGGGTACGCGATCCAGCACTGTGTCTACACTGTCGCGCAGAGGCTTCCCGCTGCATTGCCTGCTGGGCCGCGCGCGAAGCCGATTGACTGGGCAGTTCTTGCAGCCTTGACAGATGAAGCAGTACGGTTGGCTCAAGACCCCACGAGTGATGCTGCTGTCGCTTGGGCCTACCTCACCAGAGTATATGGAAAGTTTGCAGCTACTGTTGCTGAATACATTGCTGCCAACACGTGCACCGAGCTCAAGAACAGCGGGGCGTACGGCAAGAACCTGGAAACTCGTTGGGTCAACGCTGAATGCCCCATGAACGTAGAGTCGGACATCCAGGCGATTGGTAAAGGTTGGCAGTGGCTCAGAGAAGGTTTGGTCACCATCCAGCAGTTATCCTCTAAACCAGATAAGATGGCAGAATGTTCAGAAGAGATAGCTCAATTCATGTTGACACCGTACCCAGGAGCAGGCCTAAGTGGACGTGCAGGATAGTGCGGCAGTCAAGGTCAGAGCATCAGATGAATCATATACCACTCGACTTGCAACGCGCCACAAATATTCCTGGACGACATAGACGGTGACATGTAGAGCAAAGACAAAGAAAGGTCAGGTAACAATGCGAATGAGTCTAGATGGGAAGCGCGAGGCCAGACTATGAGCTGTTGGGCATGCTGCATTCTACCATGTACCCCGTGGTGATAGTGACGCAGGGGGTGGCCATCTACAGAAAGAATCTGATCAGATGACGCGCAGATATGGCATTGCTTTGGACAATGCTGACTGGTCTACGTACTACGAGATGCCACAATCCCTCTGGAAGTTCATGAAGGCTCGGCGCGCCATCGTTCAGAGCATGCATGACACGCTGGATCGAGGATCTGGGGCGCATGCAAAGGACGATCGGCGATAGACTGCGCATGGGCTCAAGCGGCGCGTTCAGAATCTGATCAGATGACGCGCAGATATGGCATTGCTTTCAATGCTGACTGGTCTACGTACTACGAGACCATCCCTCTGGAAGTTCTGAAGATGAAGTTTCTTCGTCATGGAGCGCCCACGTGCTGGCTCAAACTGGTAGTCAATATGTGGATGAGCCCCAGTGTGATCAGACCCGGCCGACACCACTCAGATGAAGTTCTCTGTGCTCGGCCCGGGTTACCAGCAGGTGATGCTTACGCTGACTTAGCCGTCACAGTCAACACCGTGGACGCTTTTGACATGATGATGACGAAGTCGCCGACGATAGATTTCCAGAAATACATTGACGATTCAGGCCTTCACAATTCTTCTTCTGATTACGACATAGCGAAAGGCACGGCTGTGGAGGGCATCCAGAATTTCTTCGAGGCAAGCAGGCAGATCAACGCCACCCTGAACGATGAGAAGCTCGCGATCATCTCGACGCACCAGGCATTGGCTGCAGCCGTGTGTGACGAGCTCGAGCTCCCGAGGTCGGTGATCAAGCCCAGTGTGTCCTACCTGGGCGTGGACGAGTCTGCTGGCGCAGCTCGGCGACGACAACGAGTGCGACTGAAGCAGCAGTCGAGGTTTGTTGCGATGAGAAAAAAGGATCCGAAAGGTGCGAGCCATGAGGAAAGTGTTCAAAGGTCCCAAGGAGATCCCATTCAGGAAGATAAACCGCCAGGGCGTGGCCCCTGCGAGCAGTTTTGGAGTTGAGATCCAGGGGCTTTCTGAGTCTGAGTGGCTAGCGCACCAGCGGTTGATGAGTAGCTCAGATGCTCCCTCGCACAGCGGAGTTTCACTTTCAGCTAAGGCAGTTTTAAACGGTGGTAGTAGCACGAGATTCGCTGTGGCGCCCGCAATCCAATGGTGCAGGATGGTGTGGTCAGCTGCGACTCGCCCAGAGCACGCCCTTGTAAAGATGGCTGAGCTCGTGTACCTCTGGGAATTATGTCAGGCCTCCAGTTGTAAAACTTGGCAAGAGTCCAGGGGCCCGATTTCTCGTGCTTGTTTGAGTTTGGCCCGCGGCCCCTTAAAATGGGTGGACCACAATGGCCATGATGTTGATTTAACGCAGACCCCGCCGTCACTTTTAAAAGACATGCTTGAGCTAGGAGTTCAAAGGCAGCGCGAGTTTCGGTTGGCCCAAAAGCTGGGCTTCGACCCTGGGACGCGTGCCACGCTGGACTTAGTGAGAAAAGCTGTGTCTCTGAAAGCCAAGCGCCTGAGTAGGTATCAGAAGTATCTAATAAAGAGCTGTGGATGCCTAGGATTGTGGACCAACTATCGTGCTGAGAGGGCGGGGTACGTGTGTGACGGGCTGTGCGAGTGTGGTGAAAGGGACACAATCCACCACAGGCTCTGCTGCTGTCAGTTACCCAATGTTTCAGAGGCCCGTCAGGCCGCCGAAGTCTCTCCCGAGTTCTTGGCAGCGGCCCGAGCGGAGCCCGAAAATCTGATTTTCACCACTGGCATTTTCACATACCAGGACAGTGCGCTGCCGTGCCCGTTGGTTTCGTACGAGGTTGACGTCTTGGATCAGCACGGCAACGCACTAGCTTTAACCCCTGAGCAGATTGCCACTCTCACAACGAATGTGCCGCTCCGACTGGCCTCGGATGGATCAGGAAGCAAACCGTTGTTGAGACCGCTGGAGAGAGCTGCCTGGTCCATCGGAGTCCTCCCCGACATCGGGGAAGATCCAGTAGCTTTTCTGCGCGGAGTTGTGCCTGGCATGCTCCCGCAGACTCCCGCCATGGCCGAACACGTAGGCATCGCACTGTGCGGCCAAGTGGCCAGCAGGCCCGCCGAGTTAGGATCATATTGCAAGGCCGCCATCCGAGTCACCCAACAAGACGTGTCGAGGCAGCTAGCGGCAGGTAACAAATTTGCTGGCATCAGACTTTTTGCGCAAGGATTGGAGGGAACGCCTTTGATCCACACCGTGCGTCACGTGAAGGCGCACAGGTCCGAAGAAGAAATGGCGCTGCTCGAAGGCGAGGAGAGACTTTTTGCCGTGGCCAACGCAGCTGTTGACAGGCAGGCTAAAGCAGCGTTGTCCCTCCACCCTGCGCCAGACGCGGAGTTCCTCTCAGATGTGAATCTTGCAGCCACCCGTGCGCAGAGCTTCATGAAATTAGCCGCTGAGGTCCTCCCGCTATTCCCCAATGAGGTTAGGTGGAAAAGACCTGTGCGGATCAGATCAGATCAGGCCGCTCAAAGCGGACTGTTTTTTGGCACTGCTGGAAGCATGGTGAATTAGGTTTGCAGTGCACCATATGTCTGCTGGTGGCAGAAGGATCGCCAGACGGAGTCCCAACGAGTGGCTGCCAAGGCGTCCCCCGTCACGTCAGTCGGCTGCTCTCGAATCCCCAGGGACATTCCCTCATCGCCACTGCTGGTTTGGCTCGGGAAACTGGCGACGGCGCCTCGGTGTGTCAAGTTCGAGAGCAAACCATAGTTTGTTTGAAGTGTGGAGGGTGGTCTCAAACAAAGCTTGAGAAATTAGGCCGTCCCTGTGTTGCCCCCACTCGTAAAGGCTTCGAGGTGATCTCCATGGTGAGGCAAGGGCGGTGCCCGAATCGTCGCGTCTTGGCCTTGGTGGACAAGGCTCTCCCTGTTTCTCGGCTGCGCCGCGACCCGCCCGAGCCCCTTGACACCTCTGACACGAATGTCCGTACGAGTTTTTCGGCCACAGAGACGGCCCCCTCCTATGAGCAAAGAATGAACGCTTTGGTCGAGCGAATTCGAGTGAAGGAGAGCACCCGAGATGCTCGGTCCAGGGGATAGTTTCGGGAGTTTTCAGAGGGTTTCCCTCTTTTTAACTCCCTCATCCCCGATTCGTATCCCAGTTATATTAAGCTGAGATTATTTAGTGCTGTGCACTCCCCCTTTAGCAAGGGCTCCTAACTTCGCGCTTCGCGCTGCGCGAAGCGCGAAGCGCGAACAACTTCGCGCTCTCGCGCCGCCCCCAAAGGGGAGAAGAGGAAGACGAGGAGGAGGGGGAGGAGGAATGAGGCCCGCGAAGCGCGAAGCGCGACTAACTTCGCGCCCTCGTGTGAGCCCTTGTTTAGGGCATTCCATTCCATTCCATTCCTCCTCCTCCTCCTCCTCCTCCTCCTCCGCCCTCCTGCGCCCTCCTGCGCCCTCCTGCGCCCTCCTGCGCCCTCCTCCTTCCTCCCTCCTTCCTCCCTCCTCCCTCCTCCCTCCCTCCTCCCTCCTCCCTCCTCCCTCCCTCCTCCCTCCTCCGCCTTCCTCCTCCCCCCTCCTCCTCCTCCTCCTCCTCCTCCTCCTCCTTCTCCTCCTCCTCCCTCCTCCTCCTCCCTCCTCCCTCCTCCCTCCTCCTCCTCCCTCCTCCTCTCCTCCCTCCGACTCCTCCTTCCTCCTCCTCCTCCTCCTCCTCCCTCCTCCTCCTCCTCCTCTCCTCCTCCTCCTCCTCCTCCTCCTCCTCCTCCTCCCCCCTTTACTTTCCTGGGTAGTCTCCTTTACTTTCCTGGGTGGTCTCCTTTTATCTTCTGGAGGGTCTCCTCTACTTTCCTGTGTGGTCTCCTTTACTCTCCTGGGAGGTCTCCTCCACTTTCCTGGGTGGTCTCCTTTACTTTCCTGGGTGGTCTCCTTTACTTTCTGGGGGTCTCCTCTACTTTCCTGGGTGGTCTTCCTTTACTTTCCTGGGGTCTCCTTCAATTTCCTGGGTGGTCTCCTTTATCTTTTGGGGGGTCTCCTCTACTTTCCTGGCTGGCCTCCTTTACTTTTGGGGGCGCTCTCCGGCGCGGATCCCGCCGCGGCGCCGTAAAAAGCCAACACGAGGCCCCCGGCGCGGCGTGCCAAAGCGCCGTGCCAAAGGCTGGCGCGTGGCTTCCGACTGACCGAGGCCCCCAGCGCAGCGGAGAAAGGCCAGGCAGGGCCCGAGCGCCGAGCGCAGCCAGCCGTCGGTGGCGCGGACCGACGAGGCGCCCCCGCCCTGGTGTCGAGCAGGACGGTGGACGTCGGTTGGCGGAGCGCACCAAAGGGGGGACAGGGGGAGGGGGGGACGGCTTCTCAGAAGGGAGGCCGCTCCTCGGGAGGCGCGGGCCTCGCGTCCACGTGCGGGCAGGGCCCGCGCCTCCCGAGAGGCGGCCTCCCTTCCGAGGAGCCCGCCTCTGTCGAGGCGGTGCCGGGCGCCGGACGCCCCAGCTGCTCGAGCAGGCCCTGCCCGAGGGCTGGCGCCGCGTGCCCCCTCTCGGCCTCGCAGGCCACGCCCGGCGCAGCGCCCCCGCCTGCGCTCTCCCCTTCCGCTTCTGCGCGCCCATCCGGCAGCTGGGCGCGGCCAGGAGGGCTCACCTTCCGAACATCTCTGGAGCACTAAAAAACACTCACTAACACACACACACACACGCATGCACACAAGCACTGTGTGTGTGGTGTGTGTGTGTGTGTGTGCGTGCGTGCGTGCGTGCGTGCGTGCGTGCGTGCGTGCGTGCGTGGGTGTGGGTGTGGGTGTGGGTGTGGGTGTGGGTGTGGGTGTGGGTGTGGGTGTGGGTGTGGGTGTGGGTGTGGGTGTGTGTGTGTGTGTGCGTGTGTGTGTGCGTGTGGTGTGCGTGTGTGTGCGTGTGCGTGTGCGTGTTCGTGTGCGTGTGCGTGTGTGTGCGTGTGCGTGTGCGTGTGCGTGTGCGTGTGCGTGTGCGTGTGCGTGTGTGCGTGTGCGTGTGCGTGTGCGTGTGCGTGTGCGTGTGCGTGTGCGTGTGCGTGTGCGTGTGCGTGTGCGTGTGCGTGTGCGTGTGCGTGCGTGCGTGCGTGCGTGCGCGTGCGTGCGTGCGTGCGCGTGTGCGTGTGCGTGTGTGTGTGTGGTGTGTGTGTGTGTTTGTGCGCATTATTCTTCCAGTGTGTGTGTGTGTGTGTGCGGTTGTGTGTGTGTGCGTGTGTGCGTGTGTCTGTGGTGTGTGAGAGTGAGTTTTCCACAGTGTGCGCGTGTTGTTTTTCCAAAAGAGATCTGCGATCTCTGCCCGTCCCACCACGGGAAGGCCCAAGACGTCCAGAGCCTGGATGCTCGAGCCTCGTCCCGCAGGACCTCTGAGAGGCGTGGCCGGTCACCGCAAACCCCTGGGAGGCGTGCCCGGTCACCGCGCGGACCCGCGACGACGACGACGATGACCTCGGTTCGGATATTTTCGAACGTTTCCTGAGGTTCTCGACGCCGCACGGCGTGGTTCGGAAGATCGGCCAAGATTGGCCCCGGGAGGGATCTGGAACCGATTTTGAGCAGATCTCCGAGGCAGGGCAAAATGCCGACCCGACTCCAGTGTGCACAGGCAAAGCCAATCCTGTCATCGACCTTGCGTCCGAGGCCGCGCACGGCGACAGTGAAACCGAAAACCGACCGAACCGACAGCCAAACCGAAACCGACTGAAACCGACAGGCCGAAAGCAGTCCAGCAAGGCGCGGCGACGCGGCTACGACACCAGAACCGACCGAACGGAAACGAACCGAACGCCACCGACTGCGACGCAACCGAACCGACCGAACCGCGAACACACTTGAGCATCGTTTCACCGATCCCCATCCCCAGCGGCGTAGCCTGGGCCCCACTGGCCGATTTGCCCGCCTGGCCCGCCTCGAGGGCTTGTCCCTGCCTTCGCCGAGGACACTCCCGTCAGCACCGTTTTGGCTTTACGTGTCGTTTGTTTCGGCAGCGTTCGTATCGTGATGGCTGCAGTCGTCATGAGCCATGGCATCCGCCGATTGTTCCAAGACTTGTCTCGTTGTTTCTGGTCCAATCACCACGTTCCAGTATATATGTATATATATATATATATATACAAGTGGCACGTGTGTGCCCAGGCTCATACAAAAAACTGAAGGGGCGTTTGAAGCGGTGGCAACTTGGTGGGGGTCTCGAGGGGGATGGGGATGGGGATGGGGTCGGTTTGACGATACTGAACACTTGCCACCCCCACTTCGACACAGCTGCGGCGGCGGCGGCGGTCCGGCGGCGGCCAGGAGAGCGCCGCGCGCCGAGTCCTGCTCGCCCCCGTGCCTGGCAGGCGCGCTCGGCCCCGGCGCGCTCGGCCCCAGCGCGGGCGGGCCCGCGGGGGCGGCGGGCTGCGAGGCCACCTGCCCGTCGGGTCGTCGTCGTCGTCGTCGTCGTCGTCGTCGTCGTCGTCGTCGTCGTCGTCGTCGTCGTCGTCGTCGTCGTCGTCGTTGTCGTCGTCGTAGAGAATTTCGTCGTGGGCGTCGACGTCGTCGCCACCAATGTCGTCCCGGGCGACGTCGTAGTCGTCATCGTCGTCGCCAATGTCGTTTTGGGCGTCGTCGTCGTCGCCTTCGCCACCAATATCGTCCTGGGCGTCGTCGTCGTCGTCGCCATTGTCATGCTGGGCGTCGTCGCTGTAGCCGCCACCGCCGCCGCCGCCACCGACGCCGCCACCGCCACCGCCTCTGCCGTCGTGGTCGTCGTGGTCGTCGTCGTCCTCGTCGTGGTCGCCGTCGTCGTCGTCGTCGTCGTCGTCGTCGCCGTCGTCGTCAGCGTCGGCGTCGGCGTCGGCGTCGGCGTCGTCGTTGCCGTCGCCGTTGCCGTCGGGGTCGTCGTCGTGGTCGTCGGGGTCGTCGTCGTGGTCGTGGTCGTCGCCGTCGGCGTCGTCAGCGCCGTTGTCGTCGTCGTCGTCGTCACCGTCGCCGTCGTCGTCGTCGCCGTCGTCGTCGTCGTCGTCGTCGTCGTCGTCGTCGCCAACGCCGGCGTGGACGTGCGTCGAGGCGGCGTCTGCGGCGGCGGCGGGCGGCGGCGAAGAGACAGCGGCCTTGGTCGAGGGGGCACCGGCGACTTTGCGCGGCGGCTCACGCAAGCCGCTCGCGCGGCCCACCGTGTGGAGAACGGGGCGCCTGCGCGCGACCTCGCGCGGGCACCTTCCGCGCGGATGTCCGCGCGGCTGACCCTGTTTTCTCGAATCGCCGATCTGGGCGAGTGAAGGGAAGGTAACCAGGCAGCCAGACGGTCCGCTTCTGTAACGCTGGCGCGAGTTTGTGGGCGCTTCTGAAGGCTCTCGTCGCCACAGCCAAGCGCAGCCCGAACACAACTGCCAGGATGGACCAGCGGAAAACGGCACGACCCCCTCCTAGGCCCAAATGACTGGACAAACGCCCATCGCTACCTGTTCCCCAACACGTGCCAAATCTGAACACTTCGCCCTCTTCCATCGCATGATCGACCCACGAGCCCGGAAAAGTAGATAGAATTGTAGGCTCAAGGTAGCGATGGTGCAGCGCTGTGCTGTGATGAGTTGACATGTGCCATGCCGCGTTGAACTATTTTGTGCTCTACTGAATTGTGGGTCAGGTCTTCCTTGGCGTCAATCCTGACCGACCTGATCTGCGTGCTAGGCTCGAACTGCCTGAACGCATAGCTCGACCTGGTTGCTGTCGGGCCGCACGGGGTGCTCGACCAGCTCGTCGAGCTCAAGATCGGATTCAGTTCTGTAGCGGGACGAACCACGAAGGGGTGACTCGGAACCGACGCGAAACGCACCGAGAATAGACGGACCGAAGCGCGGCGAACCAAGACGCGACGAAATGCATCATGACGAACCAAAACAATACGAGCCTAGACGAACGCCGAACCGACCCTACCCGAATCTACACCAAACAAACCAAGACTGGGACAATAATCCAAACCGAAGCGAAATGGATAGAGAAAAGGCGGGCCGAAACGCCGACGACGACAACGACGACGGACGGCGACGACCGCGATCGCGGTTCCAGCTAGGGGCCACTATGGTAGGATATCCACTTGGGTGGACTGGGCACGCGAGAGCACGTGGTTCCGCTCGAGATCACCACGTTGGATACTCGGGGAAATCACCAGCAGAAGAAACTGTGTCAGGCTATCACACATACGGTGTGGATGTATTGATTTTGTCTGGCTCTTGGGTTTGGGGCTCCCACGCTGGGGGCGCCCCTACGACCACATGTCAGATACCCCGCGCCCCCGGGTGGCCCGCACACTGAGAACCACATGGTTCCAGCTCGGGGCCACCATGTTAGATACACCTTTGGGTGGCCTGGGCACGTGAAAACACGTGGCTCCAGCTCGGGGTCATCATGCTAGGTACCCCTCTGGGTGGCCTGGGCACGTGAAAACACGTGGCTCCAGCTCGGGGCCACAGTGTGAGAGATCTTGTTGGTTGGCCTTGGCAGTGGCAACCACGTGGTTCCAGAGACGAGCAAGAGGCAGCCATCTTAGACATCCCCCTTCCTGGGCGGCCAGGGCGTGTAAAAACACATGGTTCCAACTCGGGGCCACAGCGTTAGATGCTCCCCTGGGTGGCCTGGGCACGTGAAAACACGTGGTTCCAGCTCGAGACCACCATGTTCGATATCCCCCTGAGTGGCCTGGACACGTGAAACACACACGGTTCCAGCTCGGGACCACCATGCTAGATACCCCTCTGGGTGGCCTGGACGCGTGAAAGCTGAAAACACGTGGTTCCAGCGAGGAGCAAGAGGAAACCATGTTAGATACCCCCCTTCCTGGGCGGCCTGGACACGTAAACACAAGGTTCCAACTCGGACTCGGAGCCACAATGTTGGATACGCCCCCAGATGGCCTGGAGACGTGAAAACACGTGGGTCCAGCTCGGGGCCGCCACGTGAGATACCCCCCTGGGTGGCCTGGACACGTGAAAACACGTGGCTCCAGCCCGGGACCACCACGTTAAACATTCCAATGAAACAATAGGAAAGACACCAGCCGAAGAAGCTGTACATGTATTGGTTTTGTCTGGCTCGTGTGGGCCCCCAGGCTGGGGGCGCCCAGACGACCACATGTTAGATACCCCCATGTGTAGAGATCGTCTCTAGCCCAGCGTCTGTTTTCACCTGCCCAGGTCGCCCAGGCGGATGCCCAACATGAGGATGTTTTCAAGATGTCTCTAGTGAACCACTATTTTTTGCGCGTCCAGGTCGCTCAAGCTGATGTCTAACGTGAGGATGTGTTGATGTCTCGGGCGAACCAGTTGTGTTCATGTGTCCAGGTCTCCTAGGCGGATGTCTAATATGAGGATTTGGGCTGGACGTCTCAACCGAGACGTTCGCTTTCACGTGCCCAGGTCGCCCCGGCAGATGACTACACGGAGGAGTTCTTGAGGATGCCTCGAGCGATGCGCTTGTTTTCACGTGCCCAGGTCGCCCAGGCGGATGTCTAACGCGATGATACGCAGAGGAAGTCACAAGCGAAGCACTTGTCGTAATAAAATGCGTCGCAGCCCAACCCCTCCCGTTCGTGGGGCGTCCCCTGGCGCGCTGGCAAGTCCCCTGGCGCGTCGCTTCCAACGTTCTGGCGTGACTTGCCCTGACACGTCCATCAGCACTCCCCTCGGCGTGACACATTCCCTGGCTCGTCATCTGTCGCGTTTCCAGGCTCTTCCTCAGGCGTTCCCTCTGCCCGTTCCGTGGCGCGCCCCTTGCCACGTCCCCTGGCATGACGTCCTCTGGCCCGCCCAATGGCACGCGCCTTGGCACGTCCCGTGGCACGTCCCGCGGTGCGTCCCCTAATTAAGACGTCCCCTGGCACGTCCCCTGGCGCATCCCCTAGGATTTCAGCTAGAATTGAATGGACGTTCCGCACGTTTCGACGTCAACTAGCTCTGGGCCAGCTTCTATGTGATCAGGCATCTCGAGCTTGAGATCCAGATCAGTTCGGTCAGGACTCGGATGCTAAGGAGGATTCGATCCACAACACTATAGGGCACAATCGCGGCGTCGCACATCGCAATTCAGCACGACGCAGCACAGCAAAGACCTCGGCACGGTACATTAAATTCGATGCCTTAAGCAATGAAACTGCCCGTCGCCCAATCAAGCGTCTTGACAACGTTGCCGTGCCGCACATTTCTACATTCCTTTCCGGGTTCGTGGGTCGATCATGTTCGGTTGGCCTTGACATACGATGACACATGTATCCAGCGAGGAGCAAGAAGCAACATCTTAGATACCTCTGCCCCCTGGGCGGCCTGGACGTGAAAACAAATGGTTTCAGCTCGGGGCAACCATGTTTGATACCTATCTGGGTGGCCTGGACACACTAAAACACATGGTTCCAGCTCGGGACCACCATCTTGAAATCCCACTGGGTGGCCTGGAAACGCGAAAACGCGTGGTTCAAGCTCGGGGCAAGCATGTTAGATACCCCTGCGGGTGGCCTGGACACGTGAAAACACATGGTTCCAGCTCGGGACTACGATGTTAGATACCCAAGGCACCCAAGGGGAACATGGAACACAACCAGCCGAAGAAACTGCGATATTACACTTAAGTCGGGCCTGTCCCCCTACAGGGGGATTTTGGGCGAAACATAAAGAATCCTAAAAAGAATGCTCACCAGATGCCCCCCAATACACAAAAATAGTCCCCAGACTAGTTTTTGACTATTTTTGAACATTCCCCCTGTAGAGGGACAGGCCCGACTTAAATATTACACAACTGGTGTCGATGTGTTGGTTGCGCCTGGCTCCCGTGGGCCCCCACGCTGGGGGCGCCCAGACGACCACGTGTGGGATACCTCCCCGCGGGCGGCATGCACGCGCGCAAAAACACGCGTCTTCAGCTCGGGGCAGCCGTGTTGGATACTCCACCGAGTGGCCCGGGCACGTGAAAACACGTGGTTCCATCTCGGGACCACCATCTTTCGGCGACACGTAAGAGTGACCCTAGGCAAGAGTGCCCTTTGGTGCGCGGCCTTAGGGGGGCCCGTGGGGGCCCCCCTAAGGCCGCGCACCAAAGATTCTTAGATCCCGCCGTTGAATACCTCCCTGGGCGGCCCGGGCACGTGAAAGCAAGCATTTCGCCTGAGACGTCCTCTGAATTCTGGCCCCCCAGGAGAGGAGCAATCTGTAAGACAAAGCAAGCGTTTCGCTCGAGACATCCTCAACAATGAATCCGCAGGACCTACGCGACTTCATAATTATCACATGCCTCCGCCGGCCCTACAGGAACTTGGCACCGGGGACAATTCACCAACGAAAACATGGTCGACCCAAGAACCAGGAAAGGAACACAGAACTGTAAGGCATGGCAACGTTTCAAAGACACCTGACTGGGCGACGGGAAAATGAAATGCTGAGAATATCGATCGTGATGTACCGTGCCGAGGGCTCTGCTGTGCTGCGCCGTGCTGTATTGCGATGTGAAATGCCGCGATTGTGCTCTATAGCGTTATGGATCGAGTCCTCCTTTGCATCCGAGTCCTGACCGAACTGATCTGGATCTTAAGCTCGAGCTGCCTGAGCACATAGTTGCTGCCCCAGAGCCAATTGACAGGGGGACCTGCCAGGAGGACGCGTCGCGGAACGACCCAAAGGACGCGCCAGGCGACGTGCCAGGGGGCGTGCCATGGGGACGCACTGCGGGACGTGCCAAGGGGACGCGCTACGGAACGTGCTGGGGACAAACATTTCGCTCGGGACATCCTTTCCAAATCATCATGGTAGACATCCGCCTGGGCGACATGGACACATGAAAACAAGCGTTTCGCTCAACACATACTCAACACATCCTCATGCTAGACATCCGCCTGGGCGAACTGGACACGTGAAAACAAGTGGCTCGCTCGAGACATCCTCAACACATCTTCATGTTCGACGTCCGCCTGGGTGACCTGAGCACGTGAAAACAGGCGTCTCGCTCGAGACGTTCTCAACACATCCTCATGCTAGACATCCGCCTGGGCAACCTGGACACGTGCAAACAAGCGTCTCGATCGAGATTTCCTCAACACATCCTCATGCTAGACATCCGCCTGGGCGACCTGGACGCGTGATATCAATCGTCTCGCTCGAGACATCCTCAACACATCATCATGCTAGACATCTGCCTGGGCAACCTGGACGCGTGAAACCAAGCGTTTCGGTCGAGACATCCTCAAGACCTGGGCAGGTGAAAGCAAGCATTTTCACTTGAGATATCGTCTGAATTCTTCACGCTTCGCGCATCCCCACCAGCCCATTCCAGAACAACAAGTTGTGCGAAGCATGCCGGCAGTCGTGGCTTTCGGGCGCACCTCCACCTGCCCACGCATCTATCCTTCTACTTCTCTGGGTCTTTCGTTCTGGGAGCCTCTTGGAGGCATCTTGGGGGTATCCCGGGACCTTCTTTGGGATACTTTGGGGGTCTCTGAGCCCTTTTGGGGTTTCCGTGGTGCCTCTCGGGGTTCCCTTGGGGCTCCCTTGGGGCTCTCTTGGGGCGCTGTTTGGGCCCTCTTGGGGCTCTTTGGGGGGGTCTGGGAGGTCTCTTGGGGCCATCTTGGAGGCGGTCGATCAAAACAGGGAAAGGCATTTAACCCCATACCCACGATAATAATGTACCCCCCCCTATACACACAAGAGTTGACTATCCACGGCCAATAAGAGTTTGGTCGGGGGCGCGGGGGCGCGGAGGCCGAACTTCATTATCACCTGAAAAGTTCGCCATCGAGGTTATTTCCTTCTTATGTTGAGATAGCAACATGAAGCGAAGCGAACACGCTTTTTCAGAATGTCTCAAGCGAAACCAACAATTTCTGTCGTTCTCTTCTCCTTCTCCTCTCCTCCTCCTCCTCCTCCTCCTCCTCCTCCTCCTTTCTCTTCCTTATCTGTTTGTTGTTTCTCTCTCTCTCTCTCTCTTTTAATATGTTTGTTTACTTCCTTCTGTCTCTCCCTATATTTTTTTGTATGTTCTCTCTTTCTATCTCTCTCTCTCTCTCTTTCTCTCTCCCTTCCCCCGTGGCCCCTGAACTTGTTTATCGCTGTAATTTATTATCAAATGACACCGAAGCAGATGAGCTACCCTACGCGAGCAGATGAAACATTTAATTTTCAGTAAGCGTTTACACATTGAATCTAATAAGTTTTGAACTTTGGATTTTTGCTATCTCCTTCTCCTCTCCTCCTCTTGCTGTTTCTCCTATTCCTCCTCCTCATCCTCCTCCTCCTCCTCCTCCTCCTCCTCCTCCTCTTCCTCCTCTATCTACTCTTCTCTTTCTATATGTCTATGTATATATTTATATATATATATATATAGTATCCTCCTCTGCTTCTCCTGTCATTCCTTCTCCTCATCCTCCTTCTCTTCCTCCTTTTCTCTGTCTATCTCTCTTTTTCTAGGTGTCTGTCTTCTCCCCCCCTAGCGCCCTGAACTTGTTCATCGCTGTGGTTGCTTATCCTGGGTACACTAGACAGATGAGGTACGAGCAGATGAAAATCTGAATTTGAAGCGTTTACACTTAAATCTAATACGTTTTGAACTTTGGGTGTTTCTTTCATCCTTCTCTTAGTTCTGTTCATCCCTCTTTCCCTCGTTGTTTCTATATCCCTCTTTCCCTCTCTATGTCTCAAGCGAGACAAGCCATTGTTGATGATGTCTCAGAGAGGACAAAAAGCCAAGGATGCCTCAAGATATCCTCGGCTTTGGCTCCTCTGTTAACATATTTACGCTGGCCTCTGGTGGATACTTGTATTATCGCACCGTAACCGCCGAACTTTATTCTCCCAGGGTGTTTATTATCTGTTGTTTGGGGTTATCTCGCCCCCCCCGTCGGGTCCCGAAGCCCTATGGAATTACAGCATGCGGCGCCTTTTCGGCTGCCCATCTTGGACGCTCTAACCTCTCGCGGCCCCCCCTCTCCAGGTCCAGGGGGAAGGGGTAGGGGGAGGGGTCAAGTTACCCCCTCCCCGCCCGCAAGCTGTCTCGCTCACTCCCACCCGCCCTCCCAACACATACGTAGCACCCGAGTCTGGCCCGAGCCTCAGCATATTCAGCGGTCGTCTTTGGATGGACAGCTACTGGGGGCCAATCCGCCGCCGCCGCCGCCGCCTCCGCCGCCGCCTCCGCCGCCGCCGCCGCCGCCGCCCGCCGCCGCCGCCGCCGCTGCCCGCCGCCGCCGCCCCCGCCGCGCCGCCGCCGCCGCAGCCGTTGCGCGCCCCGCCGCCGCCGCCGCCGCAGCCGCCGCCGCCGCCGCCGCCCCCGCCGCCGCCGCTGCCGCCGCCGCAGCCGCCGCCGCCGCCGCCGCAGCCGCCGCCGCCGCCAAGTGTACTCTGTATTGTTTTTGTGACAGGGATGGCGGGGGGGGGGGGGGCCGCATCGGGTTGGCTGCGCATGTTCCGAATTTGGAGGCAAAGTGTGTTTTGTATTGTTTTTTACAAGGGATGGGCGGGGGTGGGGTCGGCATGGACTCGGGTTGGCCCCCCGTCGCCTGGGGGACGGGGTGTTTATCAATAGGGAACAGTAATAAACCCCCCCCGAAGGGGAAGAAGGGGGGTTGAGGACAGAGAGGGCTCCCTAAACCACTCACGCCCAAAAGGCTGGTGGGATTCGGGTCCCCAGGAGCGAACAATCTACAAACAACACACAACAAACGTTTCGCTCGAAACATCCTCAACAACTTCTGCAAGACAAACGTTTCGCTCGGGACATCCTCAAGAATACTTTCGCCGGCCCCACTCGCCCTCGTGATCTACCGCAAATCATTTCGCCGGTCGTACGCAAGTCGAGGCTGGAGGGTTAACCAACGAAAGGAAAACCCTGGGCCCACGCAAGCTCCAGGAATCAAAGCACTGGGCCCGAGCCCTTCGCGGGAGAAAGCGGACAAACAAATCGTTGTGGCTCTGATAGGGGAGCTAATACTGACATCAGCAGAAAACTCGGCGGTCCACGCAGATTTCTCGGATCGGCGCTGGACCCCTCTCCCTGGCGCGCGGAGCGCGCCAGGGGCGGCGCCGGAGGCGCCGCCAGGGGGCCCCAGCGGCGATCAGAGGAATCTTCGCGGACCTCCGAATTTTTATGTTTATTTATGTCCTAAGATGTTCGCCTATAAGAGCCACAACGATCTGTTTGCACGCTTTTTCCAGCGAAGGGCTCGGGCCCAAGGTTCTCTTCCACTTGGTGAACTGGACCCAGTGCCAAGTTCCTGAGGGGCCCGCGGATTGATGTGCGTACAAACCCAGACCCCCGACGTCGTGTTTTCTGCGCACCGTCGACCCTCAAAGGTCTGGACCCCTTCCCCGGGACCGGTTTTCATCCTCGAATCGTTCTTTGCCTGTCACAGGGCCCCGTCAGGGCCCCCAGAGGCCGAAAATGATGCAAAACGTCCCGTCGCGTTTAATTCTCACAGCGCGAGGGGGTTTTTGGATGCCTGGAGACGGGCACCAACACCAAGACAGGGGGCTGCCTCCACAGGGGGGGAATGATCCTGGATCTCGATTGTGGAAATATTTCGGTCACACTGGAAGCCAGAATATTACCACCATCGCCGAGATCGGGATCCTCTTCCCTCGGTGGATACGGATACGGATACGGATCGCCTGTGCGGGAATGCGCCCGGACCCCTTAAAGGCGAAGCGGGTGAGGCCATGGCCTCGCATGAGAAGCTGCGCGCGTCGGGGGTCTACTCAGGACAATGTGTACTTCAGGAACAGATTTCTCGACAGTCCCCACTCATCCGTCTTCTCATAATGTAGCCACGTCGTCTCGTTGAAATCGAAGTTCTTGTGGTGTGAGACTATCGGAGAAACCCGTGGGTGTCATCGTCCTTTCTGTGATCTCGAACTCATAAAGGTGGAGGAGCGTGTAAAGGGCGCCTCGGCGCCGCAGCCCCCCGGCGGGCCAAGGGGCTGCGGTCTCCGGGGCCGCTGGCGCGTTCGACCGCCGCGCGGCCAACGAGCGCGCGCGATCGGACGATCCCCAGAAAAATACCTGGCGGCGTCCTTGCAAGAGGGCAGGCGCGGGCGATCGCGGCGCGAGGCGCGGCCCGGCGAAGTCGCCGCGGCCTCGCCACCTTTGCGCCCCCGCTCTGCCGCTGGCCAGCGCTTCCTTTCCCCCCGTTGGCGTCGATCGCGCGCCTGCCCATCAAGCGCCACGCGAAGTCAGGAATAAGGAAACGAAGCTGCGCGTGGAAACCCGCTGGCGCCGTTCGCTGCTTCGCGCGTCACTCCAAGCGGCGCCCTTCGCTGCTCCGCTCGCACTTGGCGCGGTGGCCCCCGCTGCCCCGCTCGCACGTCCAGCGGCGCTCGCCTTTGCCGCGTTCGCGACTCCAGCGGCGATCTCCGCTGCCCCGTCCGTCATTCCAGCGGCGCTTTCCATGGCCAGGGTTGTAGTTCCAGCGGTGCTACCCGCTGGCCATGACAGCGGCGCGCGGTGCCATTGCCGCGCTCGCCCCTCCAGTGGCGACGTTGCCACGTGGCCCTGCTGCGCTGCACGCGTATCGCACGCACATGCGCAGTGCGCGCGCATGGGCAGACTTGTCCCAGTTCTCATAGATGGAGCGTGCGATGGCGTCCGTCGGCGCGCAGGGCGCCGCGCGCCGCTCGGCAACGGCGAAGGGGGCGCTCGCCCCGACCGATCGGGCACTGTCTGGGGTGCAAATACGCCACTACTTTTACATTTAATCCCACCAGCCCTTTAGGGCGTGAGTGGTCTGGCTTGCCCGCTCTGTTGAACCACCTTCTTCCCCTTCGGGGAGGGGTCTATCATTGTTCCCTATTAATATACGCCCCCTCCCCCAGGCGACTGGGAGCCAACCAGGGTCAATGCGGCCCCCCCACCATCCCTTGCAAAAATCATGATCGACCCACGAACCCGGAAAAGGAATATAGAAATGTAAAGCATGGCGCATGGCAGCGTTTCAAAGACACCTGATTGGGCGACGGGCAAACGCAATGCTGAATGTATCGATCTTGATGTACTGTACCGAGCGCTGTGCTGTGCTACGCCGTGCTGAACTGCGATGTGCCATGCCGCGATTGTGCTCTATATAGCGTTGTGGATCGAGTCCTCCCTGGCATCCGAGTCCTGACCGAACTGATCTGGATCTTAAGCTCGAGCTGCCTGAGCAGATGGTAGCTGCCCAAGCACTGATCTACAGAGGGGACACGTCAGGAGGACGCGCCGCGGAACGTCCCCAGGGACGCGCCAGGCGTCGTGCCAGGGGACGCGCCATGGGCACGCACCGCGGGACGTGCCAAAAGAACGCGCTACGGAACGTGCCGATGGACGTGCCGCGAGACGTGCCAGGAGACGCGCCGCGCGACTTGCCAGGTGGAATCGCCACGGAACGCGCCAAGGAACGCACCAAAGTGCAATGTTGAGTGTGTCGATCTTGGTGTACCGTGCCGACGGCTGTGCTGTGCTGGGCCGTAGCTCGAGCTGCCTGAGCAGATGGTAGCTGCCCCAGAACTAATCGACAGGGGGACATGCCAGGAGGACGCGCCGCGGAACGTCCCAAGGGACGCGCCAGGCGACGTGCCAGGGGACGTGCCATGGGCACGCACCGCGGGACGTGCCAAGGGGACGCGCTACGGAACGCGCCAATGGACGTGCACCGCGCGACGTGCCATGGGGACTTGCCACGGGACGCTCCGCGGAACGTGCCAAGCCACATGCCAGGCTGCAATGCTAAGGGTATCGGTATTGATGTACCGTGCCGAGGACTCTGCTGTGCCTGGGCGACCTGGACACGTGAAAACACGCGTTTCGCTCAAGACGTTCTCAGCACGTCCTCATTCTAGACATCCGCCTGGGCAACCTGGACACGTGCAAACAAGCGTCTCGATCGAGACTTCCTCGACACATTCTCATGCTAGTCATCCGCCTGGGCGACCTGGACACGTGAAAACAAGCCTCTGGTTCGAGACATCCTCAACAAATTCTCATGCTAGACATCTGTCTGGGCAACCTGGAGGCGTGAAACCAAGCGTCTCCTTCGAGACATCCTCAAAGACCTGGGCACGTGAAAACAAGCATTTCACTTGAGAGATCCTCTGAACTCAGGTCCCCAGGAGAGGACAGTCTATAACACAAAACAAGCGTACAAAGCACACAGATGCGTACCCCTGGATGGGGCCAATCTATAAGCATTACGTAATACATGCCCCTGACCAACACGTGTTCCGCACCCTGTGATTTATCGATCGCGATTTCGAACACCAGCGTTTCGCTAGGGACATCCTCAAATTTTAATTCGCCGGCCCACCTCGACCTCGATATTTATCGCAAAAGAAATTCGCCGGCCCACCTCAAGTCAAACCCGGAGGTAAACCAACTAAAAGAGAACCCTGGGCTTATGCCCTTTCCGGGAAAACACTCAATGGAAGGTCTTGGTGTCGGCTATGAAGTGCACCAATGACAATTCTGATGGCCGCGGAATGCGGCGACGCGGCCCACGGGGTCACAACGGCGACCCTTCGGATTGCCGCGAAATGCGCGCAAGGTACAATAATGGCCAAAGCCATGAACACGGGCAAGGCCCGCCACTGCGGGGATTTCGGCGCCTATGCCGCGTCGGGGCACTGCGCGCAACATGAACATACATATTTTGTTCGACGTTTCCCCATCAGCAGCGCAACGGAAACTGCGCGCGGCTTTGATGCCACAAAACCATATGTGGTGCTTCATCTGGGGCGGCTGGAGCGAGCCAGGCAAGACTGCGTCGGCGGGGGCGGCGCGAGCCAGGCTGAATTGGGCTGTCGGGTGCGGCGCGAGCCAACCAGAAGGACGATGCTCATGACGTGAGAGTGTTGTTAATGCTGTTGTTGGTGTGCGTCTTGACTGCAACTTTTCTCGCGTGGCCCTGGCATTGTTGGCAACCGCGCAAAGCATCCCGGACTGCCCCGAAGGACCGGCCCGAAGCTCACGCAGATAATCCCGCCAGCCCTCTAGGGCACGAGTGGTTTAGAGCGTTTCCTCTTCCCCTCCCTTCTTCCCCTTCGGCAAGGGGCCTACGTACCCCCCCCCATCCCCCCTCGCCCGAAACGTGGACGGGGGGGCGCGAGCGGTCGGAGCGTCTCAGATACCCAAGATGGCTCAAAAGAGGGCCTGGAATCCAAGATGGCCTCCAAGACGACTCAAGATAGCGCAAGACCGCTCAAGATGGCTCTCAACGTGCTTCAAGACGTCCCAAGACCGCTTCAACGCGGGCCCATGTGGCCACGGAGCCTACCGAGGAGGCCCCCAGGAAGCCAAAACCCTCAGGAACCCGAAGAAGATCGGCGGCTTGTGCCTAATCGCCTTTTCGCTTCCGACTGGCTTCTGAAGCCTCAAGACGGCTCCAAAAGGGCCCAAGACGGCCCCAAGAGCGGCCCACGACGGCCCCCCTAAGCGACTTTGGGGACTCAAGCGGGGCGGCGCCGTTAAGGGCCCCCCCTTCTTTGACCGACTTAAGATGGCCCCAAGATTGCATCCCAGGTACCCGAAAGGGCCCCAAGATGACCCGGAGGCGCCCACGAAGCCCCTCTTGAAGCCCTCTAAGGGGGCTGGGGCCCTCTCGGGACCGTGCTGGGGCCCTCTGAGCGCTCTCCAGGGCCTTTCAATGCTGTCTTGGAGAGCCACGGGGCGGCTCCAAGAGGGCCCAAGGCAGGGTTCCCAGGTGAGCCCCAAGAGGGACCCAAGAGAACTCCTGTAAACCCAACATGCTAAATTCTATGCATGGAGTTTGGCTTTCGGGTCTTGAGACTGCCCGAGAACATTAAGAGGGGCCAACAAGTCTCCAAGAAGGCCCGAATAAGGCCCAAGAGGTCTTCGGAAAGCCTCACAAGAGATTTTAAGAACCAGTAAAGTTGCTGACTTGTGTTCAACCAATTGGATCCTGGGGGCATCCTGCGGGATCGTCATGGAACTCTACCGCAGGCCCTCTCGGGGCCCCCTTGCGGCCCCAAGAAGGCCCAAAGAAGGGCCCAAGAGGCCCCCGAAAGGTTTCAGAGAGGGGCCCAAGAGGGCCCCCAAGGCGGTCCCAAACGGTATCACACCAAGGGCCCAACGATATCATACGCATGATATCGCTTGGGCGGCCCAACGATGTCATGCCAAGAGCCCTCTTGGGGCCCTCTTGGATCCCTTTTGGGGCCTTCTTGGAGCCTCCTTGGGCCCCTCTTGGACGATTCTTGGGGCCCTCTTGGAAGCCGTCCCCCAGAGGGGTCCTGGGGGACAGCCCGAAGGCTCCCCTTGGGCCCTCTTGGGGCCCCAAAGGGGCTTCAAGAGGGCCCCCCCCAACGACATCATGCTAAGAGTCCAGCAACCTATCATACCAAGAGCCCTCTTGGGGCCCTCAGCCTTCTTGGAGCCCTCCTGTAGCCTCCTTGGATCCTCTTGGAACCTTCTTGGGGCCTTCTCGGGGCCCCTGAGACCGCCTCGAGAAGTGGTTCTGGGCTGTCCCCCAGAAGGGGTCCTCGGGGACAGCCCGGAAGTTCCTATTGCGGGGCCTCTTGGGGCGTTCTTGGGATCCTCTGGATGCCCGCCAGGGCTCTCCAATGCCGCCGCGGACGGCCCTGAGGAAGCTCCAAGAAGGGCCCAAGAAGAGTCGAAGGGAAGTCCCGCGTCTTCATTGACACCAATGATTTACATGCGATTGCGTCGAAAGCACTGAACTTGATGCTTTCATTGTTTTTCATTCGCCTTCATGCGCTTCACTGAAGCGCATGCATTTCATACGTTTTTTTATACATTTCGATATGTTTAACGACCTCTCGAACAATTTCGAGGCGTCTTCATGCAGTTTGATGAGTTTTATGCATTTCGATGCGATTAATGTGTTTCAATGCTTTTTCATTAACTTCGATACGTTTTTCTGTGTTCGATCATTTTGATGAGATGTCATGTATTTCGATGCGTTTTCACTCGTTTCAATGCGTTTTCATGCTTTTCGGTTCGTTTTCTAAAAAAGCTAATGTTTTGTTTTGAAAGTTCGGTGGAACATTATATTTTGCGCTGGAAAACGTCGCCCTGGCAGGCGGCGCCCAGCGAACCGCCGAGCAACCGCCGAGCAACAGCCGAGCACCACCGAGCAACCACCGAGCAACCACCGAGCACCACCGAGCAACCACCGAGCAACCACCGAGCACCACCGAGCAACCGCCGAGCAACCACCGAGCACCACCGAGCAACCACCGAGCACTGCCAAGCGGCGCCAACCAACAGAAATGTGCAGAAAAACTCAAAAATCTACAAAAACTGCCCGAATATATGCTATTCTCACCAAGTAGCTGTTTTCTTGAAAACACCCCAAACGCACAGAGGACAACAACATCTGCAAAATCACACCCAAATCCTGATAACAGTCATAAAATTGCGAGAAGAAGCAGAAATCTGCGAGAACCGCTGACATGAACCCAAACGCGTGGAAATCTAGAACAAAACACATGGAAACTATAAGACATCATAAAAAACTTTGAGAAGGTACAACAATCACAAGAATTGCGAAAATCATCACGACGAGCGCTTTGAACATCAACGGGAACTGCCGGGGCACCTGATCGCGCGAAAACAAACGAAAATATTGAACTTAACAGCGTAGGGTTGTGCCCAAAGGGGTCGCAGGGCCCATGTGGCTCATCCCGCGGGACTGCGAGACTCGTAGGGCCATGGGGCTCATAGGGCCAAAGAGGCTCTGAGCGATCATGGGGTCCACGGGGCCCCCAGGGCTCACAGGGCACATGATATTCATAATGGCCACAAGGCTTATATGGGGCAATGAGCACTGCCAGGCCTATGGGCCCTAAGCACCATGGGCGTTGAAAACAGCACGGTGCTCCCCATTCCCACAGGGATTGCTAAGTTCGGGCCCGACGTCGCCCATGGGGCTCGTTGGGCCAGAACGGCCCATGAGGTCCACAATGCTCGCAAGGACCATGATGCTCGCAAGGCCATGAGGCTCACAGGGCCCATGAAGCTCATAGGGATTATGAGGCCCAGGAAGCCCATCGGGCTCAGGGAGCCCATGAGGCCCATGAGGATCATGGGGCACGCAGGGCCCATGGACCCTACGAGCCCTGCGAGCCCTTTCAGCCCCATGAGCTCCAGAGCCAAGGGGGCGCGTAAATTTCATGGGGCTCGCAAGGTCCATATGGCCCAGGCCCGGGAGGCCCGTGGGGATGTGACGGCCCATGAACCCCATTCGGCTCACGACCCATAGGGCTCGCGAGCCTCATACGTCCCATGATCCTCATGACGCGTAGCCCTCATAAGGTTCATTGGGTTCTTGCGCCCCGTAATGCTCATAGGGCTCATCAAGGTCTGTGAGACCATTGAGGCCCAGATGGCTCATAGTGCCGATGCCCACGAGGCCCGCGGGGCTCAGCGAAGTCACGAGTCATAGAGTTTTGCAGGGGCCTACACGGGAGTCCTGTGAACCGTTATGTGCTTGATATGGCCCCGAGGGCCGCGGGGGTTATATGAAACGCGAAGCCCCTGAACAGGCAGTGGCAACTTATGAGTCTCCTGGGGCCGCCAAAGGAAAAACGGGCAACTCAAGATGCCAGCGTGTCAAAGGTCAAGTTGAAAGATTTGCACGGTGGGCGCATGGCATATCAATACTGCGAGGTCAGTGGCGAAGCTTACAATTTCATTCATTGGGGTGGTCGCCGCGACAGAGGACGATGATGCCAATATAGGTTACACGTGAGCAGTAGGTGCACGGCGGTTGGCCAGCACTACCGATGGCGCGATTTGAAGTTACGCGGCTAGTCCCACTCCTTTAGGACGAACAGAATCTATTGACACAGCGCGCTATTGATACGTTCCGGGGATTCCGGGATTTCTAACAGCTTTCGCGCGAAATGAACTTTGCGTCGAGAGTTATCT
This sequence comes from Prorocentrum cordatum, assembly GCA_963575745.1. Lineage (NCBI taxonomy): Eukaryota > Dinophyceae > Prorocentrales > Prorocentraceae > Prorocentrum > Prorocentrum cordatum. The sequence continues at coordinate 25,531 of CAUYUJ010007671.1, forward strand.
ACTATGGCTGGCGCCGCTGGTCGGTCACCCATTCGCAATCGTGTGGTAGCCCGTAGGGGGCTACTTGGCACTTGCTGATCCCCCTTCTCGTTGCCGAGCGCGGGGGGGGGGGGGGCGGTGGCGCGCCGCCCCATCGCCCGCCGCCGCGCACCGCGCGCCTCGGCGGATTTCCAAAGACCTGGCGCGGCAAATCACGCGCGAGGGGTAAATTTGAAAAACTCCGGGAACGTTGTTGAACATGTCCGGCCTATTTGCGAAAAATACAAAAAACAATGTTGGAAAATTCTGGGGTCCATTTTGAAAAATTCCGGATTTAAGAATTCTTCAAATGTCCTGCGCGACGGGCGCATTCCACCTGTTTTTCTTTTTTTCTTGAAAAACTCGGGGCGCCTGTTTTGAAAAATTCCGGAACCGCTCGCGCCAAAAAAGCGGAGACGTTCTCTGAAACGTTCTACAATCCAAAAATAATTTCCGGACGGTCCGACGGGCGCGGCCGGCTGATTCACGCACCGCGCTGCGCGCGATTGGCGCAGCGCGCGCCGCGCGTTGCGCCCGCGAACAGCACGCGAAGGGGTCATCTCAAAAACAGCGCCACGGCACCTGCGACTCGCGGACCCCCCAAGAGCAACACAGCATACAACGTGGTATCTCCGACGGCGCTCCGATGCACGAGCGCGATCGACCCACGAACCCGGAAAGGAACATAGAAATGTAAGGCAGGGCACAGTTTCAAAGACACCTGAGTGGGCGACGGGCAAATGCAATGCTAAATGCATCGATCTTGATGTACTGTGCCGAGAGCTGTGCTGTGGTACGCCGTGCTGAACTGCGATGTGCCGTGCCGCGATTGTGCTACATATATATATATATATATATATAAATAACGTTGCGGATCGAATCCTCGTTGCCACCGAGTCCTGACCGAACTGATCTGGATATTAAGGTCGAGTTGCCTGAGCAGATGGTAGCTGCCCCAGAGCTAATCGACAGACGTGACATGCCAGGAGGACGCGCCGCGGAACGTCCCAAGGGACGCGCCAGGCGACGTGCCAGGGAACGTGCCATGGGCACGCACCGCGGGACGTGCGAAGGGGGCGCGCTACGGAACGTGCCAATGGACGCGCCGTGGAACGTGCCAGGTGACGCGCCGCGCGACGTGCCAGGTGGACTCGCCGCGGAACGCGCCAAGGAACGTGCCAAGGTGCAATGTTCAGTGTACCGATCTTGATGTACCGTGCCGAAGGCTGTGCTGTGCTGGGCCGTGCTGAACTGCGATGTGCCATGCCGCGATTGTGCTATATATATATATATATATATATATATACATATATATATATATTTATTTTAAAAAAAAAAAAAAAAAAAAAAAAAAAAAAAAAAAAAAAAAAAAAAAAAAAAAAAAAAAAAAAAACGTTGTGGACCGAGTCCTCGTTGCCACCGAGTCCTGACCGAAATGATATGGACCTTAAGCTCGAGCTGCCTGAGCAGATGGTTCCCCAGAGCTAATCGACAGACGTGACATGCCAGGAGGACGCGCCGCGGAACGTCCCAAAGGGACGCGCCAGGCGGCGCGCCAGGGGACGCGCCATGGGCACGCACCGCAGGACGTGCCAAGGGGACGCGCTGCGGAACGTGCCAATGGACGTGCACCGCGCGACGTGCCAAGTGGACTCGCCACGGGACGCTCCTCGGAACGTGCCAGGCAACATGCGAGGCTGCAATGTTAAGGGTATCGAAATTGATGTACCGTGCCGAAGGCGGTGCTGTGCCTGGGCGACCTGGACACGTGAAAACACGCGTTTCGCTCAAGACGTTCTCAGCACATCCTCATGCTAGGCATCCGCCTGGGCGACCTGGACACGTGCAAACAATCGTCTCGATCGAGACTTCCTCGACGCATCCTCAAGCTAGGCATCCGCCTGGGCGAACTGGACACGTGAAAACACGCCCCTGGTTCGAGACATCCTCCCACTCCGCATGCTAGACATCTGCCTGGGCAACCTGGAGGCGTGAAACCAAGCGTCTCGCTCGAGACGTCCTCCAGACCTGGGCACGTGGAAACAAGCATTTCACTTGAGAGACCCTCTGAATTCAGGTCCTCGGGAGAGGACAATCTATAACGCAAAAACAAGCGTTTCGCTCGAGACCTCCTCAACATATTCAGGAAAAAAAGCGTTTCGCTCCAGACATCCTCAAATTGCACGGAAGAACAGGACCTATCCATATCAAGACTTCATGCTCCTCTGATCTTTGGCGAGGAACGACTGCGACAATGGCATCGTTTTTTGTTAAACCCACGTGGAAACAGTCGCGTAGAGAGCTGATGCGATCTACGGCACGAAATTTGAAGACATCAACGTTTACTCGTGTACTCACAAAATCCAGTTCGGCATGCCACGCATTTCGACGCGATGTGATATTTGATGCCGCCGCCCGACCCCATTCCAGGCTCAAGCTCCTTGAAAGAGTAAGCAAAGACCCACTCGTGACAGTTAACGCACTGCTGGCGAGACTGAGTGCACGAAAACCCTGATTCCCATGTGTGACCGCACCAACACCAATAGTTACCGAATAAACGAGTCCTGCTGCCCCACCACTTCCTGGCCTGATTCCGCGGGTAACCCGAATCTGGCACAGCGCCTACAACATAACCGGTGAGCCATGTGCTGCTCCTTCACCGTGTCCATCGCTGGTCTTATTTTTACGCGTATTCATCTGAGTAGAACAATTCGGCGAAGGCTTATTGAGCTGTTTGGCTCCCTTCACCTTGGCGAGAACCTCTGCTGCGACTCCTCAAACATTCGACACAGGGTCATTCAACAATCTACTGCAAACAGCTAAGGCGCTCGCGTCTCCTGCATGAGCCAATGCACCTATCGCACACAGCGCCCGACATCTTACGATGTCATTTGAATCTGCGGTGCTTGAAATCAAAACTTCGATGGCGAACTCGTTGCCCTTAGCTGCGATCTCACCGATAGCTTCGGCTGCAATGCTCCTTACGTTATAGTTTTCATGTTGAAGGCGGCAGCAGACAGCTGAAACAAATTCTGCGCGATCGCTACACTTCGTCCCGAACTTGATGAGCACTTGAAATGCGTTGTTCCTGCTCTTGAAATCTCCATGCTCCAGTCTCGACACCAGCGTCTCGACGAGCGAGCTTGCTTTGAACTGCCGTGACAAGGCCAGAACATTGCCAAGGGACACGTTATCAGCATAGCGTTGCCAAAAACATGCGCGAAGCATCAATACATCATGAAGCATCAAAACATACGGTGGCTCAAGCCAACGTGGCTTGAGCCAACATGGCTACGGAACTGCGATTGTGGCAGTATCGGGGCCTCTTGGGGCCATCCCCTGCCCAGGAGAGGGCCCAAAAGGCCCCCAAAAGGCTGTCAAAAAGCCCCAGGAGGCGGTCAAAAGGCCCCAAGAGGACCCCAAGAGCCCCCCCTCTACCCCACAGGGGAAAACAAAAAAAATAGCCAGGCGAAAACCCAACCATATGCAGTCGTGAATACCGCAATTGTGAATACCATCTTTGCCCGCGTTCCCCATGTGGCCACAGCTTCCCGCCGGAACCCGACATGCTCATGAACACGTTCGTGGCCGTCTTTGCGGGCGCCGACGACGACACGGACGGCGCCCCTCTGACCGAGGAGCAAAAACAGAAGAGGGGTTTGAGAGCCATGAGGGAGGAGGTGGCGTTGCATGTCGACACGGCAGAGTACGACGCCCAGGCGCGGTTGTTGAAGCAACACATCTATGGGGCCACGATCCTCGTGAGGGATGTGCCGCAATGGCCCGGGGCCGCCATGCGAACCTTGCCACTGGCGCCTTCGCTGGAGCTCCTATGGGGCCACGATCCTCGTGAGGGGTGTGCCGAAATGGCCCGAGGCCGCCATGCGAACCTTGCCACTGGCGCCTTCGATGGAACTCCTTATGGGGCCAAGATCCTCGTGAGGGGTGTGGCGAAATGGCCCGAAGCCGCCATGCGAACGCTGCCACTGGGGCCGTCGGCGGGGTTCCCTATGGGGCCACGATCCTCGTGAGGGGTGTGCCGAAATGGGCCGAGGCCGCCGTGCGAACCCTGCCACTCGCGCCGTCAGTGGAGCTCCCTATGGGGCCACGATCCTCGTGAGCCGAAATGGCCCGAGGCCGCCATGCGAACGCTGCCACTGGGGCCTTCGGTGGAGCTCCCTATGGGGCCACGATCCTCGTGAGGGGTGTGTCGAAATGCCCCGAGGCCGCCATGCGAACGCTGCCGCTGGCGGTCTTCGGTGGAGCTCCCTATAGGGCCACGATATTCGTGAGAGGTGTGCCGAAATGGCCCGAGGCCGCCATGCGAACCCTGTCACTGGGGGCCTTCGGTGGAGCTCTCTATGGGGCCACGATCCTCGTGAGGGGTGTGCCGACATGGCCCGAAGCCGCCATGCGAACCCTGCCACTTGCGCCTTCGGTGAAGCTCCCTATGGGGCCACGATCCTCGTGAGGGGTGTGGCGAAATGGCCAGAGGCCGCCGTGCGAACCCTGGCGGTACGATCCTCGTGAGGGGTGTGCCGACATGGCCCGAGGCCGCCATGCGAACCCTGCCACTGGCGCCTTCGGTGGAGCTCCCTATGGGGCCACGATCCTCGTGAGGGGTGTGGCGAAATGGCCAGAGGCCGCCATGCGAGCGCTGATTTGGGCCTTCGGTGGAGCTCCCTATGGGGCCACGATCCTCGTGAGGGGTGTGCCGAAATGGCCCGAGACCGCCATGCGAACCCTGTCACTGGGCCTTCGGTGGAGCTCCCTATGGGGCCACGATCCTCGTGAGGGGTGTGCCGAAATGGCCCGAGGCCGCCATGTGAGCGCTGCCACTGGGGCCTTCGGTGGAATTACCTATGGGGCCACGATCCTCGTGAGGGGTGTACGAAATGGCCCGAGGCCGCCATGCGAACGCTGCCACTGGGGCCTTCGGTGGAGCTCGCTATGGGGGCCACGATCCTCGTGAGGGGTGTGCCGAAATAGCCAGAGGCCGCCATGCGAACGCTGCCGCTGGGGCCTTCGGTGGAGCTCCCTATGTGGCCACGATCCTCGTGAGGGGTGTGCCGAAATGGCCCGAGGCCGCCATGCGAGCGCTGCCACTGGGGCCTTCGGTGGAGCTCCCTATGGGGCCACGATCCTCGTGAGGGGTGTGCCGAAATGGCCCGAGGCCGCCATGCGAGCGCTGCCACTGGGGCCTTCGCTGGAGCTACCTATGGGGCCACGATCCTCGTGAGGGGTGAGCCGAAATGGCCCGAGGCCGCCATGCGAACGCTGCCATTGGGGCCTTCGGTGGAGCTACCTATGGGGGCCACGATCCTCGTGAGGGGTGTGCCGACATGGTCCGAGGCCGCCATGCGAACGCTGCCGCTGGGGCCTTCGGTGGGGCTCCTTATGGGGCCACGATCCTCGTGAGGGGTGTGCCGAAATGGCCTGAGGCCGCCGTGCGAACGCTGCCGCTGGGGCCTTCGGTGGAACTCCTTATGGGGCCACGATCCTCGTGAGGGGTGTGGCGAAATGGCCTGAGGCCGCCGTGCGAACGCTGCCATTGGGGCCTTCGGTGGGGCTCCATATGGGGCCACGATCCTCGTGAGGGGTGTGCCGAAATGGCCCGAGGCCGCCATGCGAACGCTGCCACTGGGGCCTTCGGTGGAGCTCCCTATGGGGCCACGCACGATCCTCGTGAGGGGCGTGCCGAAATGGCCCGAAGCCGCCGCGCAAACGCTGCCACTGGGGCCTTCGGTGGAGCTCCCTATGGGGCTACGAAGCGCTGTACTGGGTGGGTGAAACGCAGGGAAGAGGGGGAGGAAGGAGCGGGAGGAGGAGGGGGAGGAGGACAGGAGAGGGGGAGGAGGAGCGGGAGGAACGCGGGGCACCGTCTCTTCAAAACGAGGACCCAACACCAGAGGATGGTTGGGAAAAACACGAAGGGGCAAAGAGGCCCCCCAGCGGCACCCAAGACGCCCCAAGATGCCTCCAGGGCCAGCAATACACCCCCAAGACGCCCCAACAGGCCTCCAAGAAGCGCCCGAGAGATCTCTCGAAAGACTCCGAGAAGCACCCAAAATGCCTCTGGCACTTCTGCTCGCCCTCCTCCTCTTCCCCCCCCTATTCCTCCACTTCTTCATCCCCCTCCTCGTCCGCCCATTCCTCCTGTTGTTCCCTCCTCCCTCATGCATCATCCTCCTGCTTCGAACGATATAAGGCTGCCTTGGGCATTTTTTTTGGTCGGCGGCTCCGAGGCAACGGACAGGGAGCGGACGCGGCGTCCGGGACACAGTACGGGGCTAATTTGCAAGACGATTGCCGCCAGAATCGTGCCTTGGGCATACGTTTTTTTGTCGGCGGCTCCGAGGCAGCGGACAGGGAGCGGAAGGCGTCGTCTGGGCCAGCAGGCGAGGCTAATTAACTACAACAGGCAACGCACCTGCAGTATATACATGCACATGCCAGGAACAAAATGCCCCTCATCGAGACGCATCTTAGCGTCGACTGGTGGTAACTGGGCGCGGGAAGAGTGCGAGGAGTCGCCGAAACGGCGCCAGCTCAAGCAACCCGCAAGTAGGACAGGGAACCACCAAAGTGACACCCGGTACCCTCGAGACCGGGGGCGCCGTGCAGGACGGACATGAACCAGCCAAGTGAGAGCAACCTGAGTACTATAGAACAGGCAAGCCAGTGAGAAGCAGGCGCGGCCGGGGCCCGTGCCTACAAATCGATCCAGCCTCTCACGTGCAGCCCAGTTAGTCTGGTGTGGACGCAGAACAGAACCCGCTGTTGGCGGTGAGTTGTCACTGAATCCACGTCTGACCACCGATGCCAGTGGACAGAGCACCACTGGGAAAGCTCTCGAGCCGTACAACCACCACCTGGGGGGGGCCTGCGCGCTGACACCGTCTCCGAACAACGCGGTTCGGGGGCGTAACGGTGCCGTCGCACTGCCACGGGGCTGGTAGCTGAGGCTGCGCCGAGGTCTAGCGGGACGAAGTCGGATCGCTGTAAGCTGCACCACACAGCGCACAACCGTCCACACCGGCCATGGTGAACGACTGGGACTGCTGTACCCACTCCACTCCAGCCCCGCGGCATAAGCTGGGGCCAAAGTGGGGCCGTCGACGCAACCGAGCTCCGAGAGCTGGCCGATGCTGCGCCCGCGGTGAGAACGGGGGCCAGCGGGGGCCAGTGACTGCTCCGTATGCTGGTGGCAATGCTGAGAGGGGGGCCAGAGGCGTCCTCGTGTTCGCCACCAAGGGCTGTCTGACTGCGGCGGCGGCGGCGAGCCCCCCGCACCTGGGCGGGACCGAGAGCTGCCGAATACGCGCTGCTGTGGACAGCCCGAGACATACGGAGACAGAACAGGAGGAGGAGGAGGGGAGAGGCAGCCCAAAGCCGCCAGAACGAAGACACGGAGGAGGATGGGTAAGTAATCGTATGCCGTGAGAACCACGTGCAAAACCATCCCCAAACATGCTCGGTGGCCCATCTTACTTTCCCATATTGGCAACGAGCTGCGGCGAGGTTCCCTGAACCAAGAAACGCTGAGCGAAGCAAATCGCTCCAAGGCGGCCAAGTGGCCCCCAAGATCGCCCCAAGACTGTCCAAGGGGCCCCCAAGAGGGCCCTGAGATGGCCCGAGAGAGCCCCAGGCAACCCAGAAGACCCCCAAGACGGCCCAAGAAGGCCCCAAGATAGCCCCAAAAGGGCCCCGAGAAGGGGAAGCCGAACTGGCAGTCCGACACCTCCGCCCCTACAGGACCCCCGATACCGCCACCTCAAATGCTCCCACGAGGCCCCAACAGACCCTGATGAGGCCCCAAGAAGCCCCGAAGAAATCCCAATCAAATGGTACGCAAGCCCTGGCTCTTGCACAAGGGAGCTTCGAGGGACAGGAGGAGCAGGGCCAGTAAGACGCCTAGAACGCAGCTGTGCATGGGGAGGCCAGGGGGGGGACGAACAAACGACACAAAAATCAAAGGGTTCTGGGGCCCACGGGGGGGGGACGCCAAGGCTGCCAAGGCCGCCTGGGGAGGCCAGAGAGCTGGAGGCCCGGGGGGGGGGGCGAAACGAGCGAACGAACAAACGAACATAAAGTGGTCCGAACTCTAGGACACAAATGCGCAAGAGAACTAGGCCCCAGGGGGGGAAACGCCAAGGCCGCCTGGGGAGGCCAGAGAGCTGGAGGCCCGGGGGGGGGCGACACGAACGAACGCGAACGAACAAAAATAAAGGGATCTGGGCCCCAGGGGGGGGGGCGCCAAGGCCGACAAGGCCGCCTGGGGAGGTCAGAGAGCTGGAGGCCCGGGGGGGGGGGGACGACACGAACGAACGAACGAGAATAAAGGGATCTGGGCTCCAGGGGGGGACGCCAAGGCCGCCAAGGCTACCTGGGGAGGCCACAGAGCTGGAGGCCCGGGGGGGGGGTGGACGACACGAACGAACGAACGAGCGAAAGAAAAAAAATTGATCTGGGCCCCAGGGGAGGGGGCGCCAAGGCCGCCAAGGCCGCCCGGGGAGGCCAGAGAGCTGGAGGCCTGGGGGGGGGGCGAAACGAACGAACGAACGAACGAATGAACACATAAAGGGATCTGGGCCCCAGGGGCGGTCCGCCAAGGCCGCCAAGGCCGCTTGGGGAGGCCAGAGAGCTGGAGGCCCGGGGGGGGGGGAACAGCACGAACGTACGAACGCAAGTAGAAGGATCTGGGCCCCAGGGGGGGGGGACGCCAAGGCCGCCTGAGGAGGCCAGAGAGCTGGAGGACCGGGGGGAGGGACGAACGAACGAACGAACGAAAATAAAGAGGTCCGAGCTCTAGGACACAACTGTGCAAGATGATAAAGCTAACAACAAGAGCATCACAAGTCCCCACAAGAGGCACTCGAGACGCCTCCCTGGAAACCCTAACAAGCATCCAAATGGCCGGGAGGAGCCCGAAGGCCACAAATAGTGGCGGAGTGAACGATGATTTCCCGCGGTGAGATAATGACAGCGAGGGGGAACCGAAATCGGATGCGAAAGGGAACGAGGGGAGGATATGGAGGGGGAAAGCGTGGGAACCAAGGGCAGGACGAGGAAGAAATACTTGCGATAGGGAGAGAGTAAGTACGGGCCGAGGCGGGTGCTGGAGGACGCGAATGGATGCGGAAGCACGCTGGTTGCGGAGGAAGACGGAGAGCGACAAATAAACATATAGGGAGAGAGAGGGGGACAGTGAGAGAGAGAGAGAGAGAGCGCGAGAGAGAGAGAGAGCGGGGGAGAGACAACTAGTGAATGAGTAGTTGCGTGAGTGAATGGGCGAGAGAAAGAGGGAGAAAGAGAGACAGAGAGAGTGATTGATTGATTGATTGATTGATTGATTGATTGATTGATATATTGAGAGAGAGAGTGAGAGAGAACAAAAAAGAGAGAGAGAGAGAGAAGGTAAGAGAGAGAAAGAGAGAGAGAGAGAGAGAGTAAGAGAGAGAAAGAGAGAACGAGAGGGGCAGACAGACAAACAGAGGCGCAAGGGCGGATACACGGGATGGCGCGGGGCGAGCGCGCGGGAGGAGGGGGGGGAAGGGAGGGGGAGACATAGTGGAAGAGGGGGGACGAGATGCACGGGCAAAGAAAAACACACGAGGCAAGATCACGTAAGAGGTGGAAGAGGAAACGGATGCGGAGGGGGCAGGATGAGGACTAGGAGTAATATGAGGAAGATGGAAAAAGGGAAACCTGCCAGCGGACACGCTGCGACGCCACAAGGCTTCCAACGTTGGCCCCACTAAGGCGCGAGGACACGCTGTCCTGGAAACCGAGCCCAGCAGGTTCCTCGTGGCCCCCTGCCTGCGTTACTATGGAGAGGCGCCCTTCGCAGGGAGGAACGCCGCCGATATTGGAACAGCCTCTAGGCCTGCGAGGTTTGGGTAAAGTGCGTGCAAATAAATCACCCCTCGACTCGGACGCCCGAGTTATCCGGGGTAACTCGGGTCCGGGGCAACTCGGGTTTGGATTCCCGAAAAAGGAACCCGAGTTAGCCCTGACCCGAGTTACCCCTGATGATTCGGGGCTCTGGACGCCCGAGTTATCCGGGGTAGCTCGGGTCCGGGGTAACTCGGGTTTGGATTCCCGAAAACGAACCCGAGTTAGCCCTGACCCGAGTTACCCCTGATGATTCGGGCTCTGGACGCCCGAGTTATCCGGGGTAACTCGGGTCCGGGGTAACTCGGGTTTGGATTCCCGAAAACCGAACCCGAGTTAGCCCTGACCCGAGTTACCCCTGATGATTCGGGGCTCTGATCGACTCTCTGTTGTGCCCGGAGCTGAAGGTCTGGGCCGCGCGCGGGGGCGGCGCGCGGCCGCCGGCAGCGCGTCGCCGCCGCCGGCGCCGCCGCCGCGATGGGAGGCCTCCGGGCGCGCGGGCGCCCGGGCAGGGCGGGGGGGGGCGCGCAAGAGGTCGAGGAGGAGGAGGAGGAGGAGGAGGAGAGGAGGAGGAGAGGAGGAGGGGGGAGGAGGAGGGAGGCGGGAGGGAGGAGGAGGAGGAGGAGAAGCAGGAGGAGGAGGAGGAGGAGGAAGAGGAGGAGGAAGAGGAGGAGGGAGGAGGAGGAGGAGGAGGAGGAGGAAGGAGGAGGGAGTAGGAGGAGGACGGGAAGAGGAGGAGGAGGAAGAAGAGGGAGGAGAAGGTGGAAAAGGGGGGGTGGACGACGGCTTTCGATCCCGGAGGCCACTTTGGCCTAAGATGGGGGCGCGCAACGAGGTTCAATAGGGGGCCGATTACGAAATTGATTTACCCCAGAACGGATCCGTGTGTACAAAATACGCGTAATGTTCATCAATAAGCATTTGCTTTTGTAAAATCGACGAGAAAATCAATATTGAAACGCATCAGTGTTGTAGTCGATCCCTTAATGTTTTTTTTTTGAACAAAATAAACAGAAAAACGGGGGGCACTCAAGAAACTGATTGATTGTTCCCGGCACTGAAATGAACATATGGAAAACAAGAAGAATGCGGAGCAAACCGGACCACCGCCAAGGACGTCCCCGCGAACGCCTTAGCGCTCCGCGCGCAAGGGCGGAATCCTGCACACCCCCTCTTGGCGTCAGGCCACGCCTGCCGCGCCCTGCGAACTTGGCATGAATAGAGACTGCGCTCAGGGACCACCCCCTGCGCACCCTCTGTGGCCCTGGGAGCCAATTCGAAACCATTCAACCACACAAGAACCGAGGGTGACACGTGTCACCCCCGAAACCGCGCGAGACAAACCAATTGTATATTTAGGGTTTTCGGGGCCAACATAACGCAATTCAGTTCCCCCCCCCAACAAAAAACAGTGATGCGCGTCACCCCCCCGGCAGTCGCGATCCGGGATGGGGGGTCATCATTTTTGCCCAACCATCCTGTGGTGTTGGGTCTTCGTTTTGAAGAAACGGTCTCCGCATCCTTCCTCTGCTCCTCTTCTCCTCTCCTCACCTCCCCCTCCTCTCTCCTCTCATCACCCTCTCACTTTGGCACACCACTCACACGCTTCGTGGCCCCATTGGGAACGCCACCTAAGGTCCCTGTGGCGCAATTTGCATGGCGGCGCCGCCCCACGTTGGCACACGTCGCGCACGTTTCGTGGACCCAGAGGGAGCTCCAGTCAAGGTCCCACTGGTGCAGTTCGCATGGCGGCGCCGCCCCATTTTGGCACACCCCTCGCACGCTTCGTGGCCCCATTGGGAGCGCCACCTAAGGTCCCTGTGGCGCAATTTGCATGGCGGCGCCTCCCCACGTTGGCATATCCCTCACACGCTTCGTGGCCCCATAGGGAGCTCCAGCTAAGGTCCCACTGGTGTAGTTCGCATGGCGGCGCCGCCCCATTTTGGCACACCCTTCATACGTTTCTTGGCCCCATGAGGGGGCTCCATCTAAGGTCTGAATGGCGCAGTTCGCATTGCGGCGCCGCCCCATTTTGGTACACCCCTTACGCGTTTCATGGCCCCATAGGGAGCTCCACCTAAGGGCCCCATGGCGCAATTCGCGTGGGGGCGCCGCCCCATTTCAGGGCGCCCCCCCGCAGTCCACGATCACGCCTGGGCGACGTCGACCGAAGCGCCGGCGGACAGCTGACGGCTCAAGGTGAGAGTCCACAGGACCGAAAGAAGGTCGGGAACTCTCTATGGGGCCACCGCCACGAGGTCGGGAACGGCAAGGAGGAGGACGACGACTGGTGGCTGGAGCTCCACGCGCTGCTCTCGCGCGCCACCCGCCACGAGGACCTCCTGCCCATGTAGGCGCCGCGCATCGATTTCTTCCTGACAAGGCCGCCGGAGGGTTTGCGGAAGCAGCTGGGGCAGTTTGCGGCGCGCGCGACGCAGGAGGTAAGCGACGGCCCTCGCCAGAGGGCTGGGCTTCACTGAATTTATCCGCGAGGCTTGACCGGAGGAGCGGCCCGCCCGGGCCGCGCCTACTCTCGAGTGCCCAACTGTTTGGCCTCGCGCCGCGGACGACCCGCGCGCGTCGCTGGGACCCTCTCGGGGCGACCACCGCGCGTCGCGGAACTCCGCGCGGGGTTCTGCCCAGCGCATCGCTTGCCCGTCGTTGCTCTGCCCATCGGTCAGATCCTTGCCCGCCATCAGCCAGCCAGCTAGCCCTCTTTGCTCCGCGCCGCGGACGACTCGCGCGCGTCGCGCGCGGCGCTGGGCCCTCTCGTGGGGACCAGCGCGCGTCGCGGGAATTCCGCGCGGCGCTCTGCCCAGCGCCTCGCTCGCCCGTCGTCGCTCTGCCCAGCGGCCAGATCCTTGCCCGCCATCAGCCAGCCAGCTAGCCCTCTTTGCTCCGCGCAACGGACGACCCGCGCGCGCCGCTGGGACCCCTTCAGAACGACTGGCGCGCGTCGCAGGGACTCCGCGCTGCGCTGCGCATGCAGCCTTGGACCTTGCAGTGCAGGGGGCGCGATCCTCGTGAGGGGCGTTGGGCGTCGCGGCGCGCGGGCGCTGACATCGGGGTTTCCGGGGGAGCTCCCTGTAGCAGCCACGCTCAGCGCCACGACTACTCAGAGCCAGGCGTACCCAAACCGTTCACATTCATATGCATGCATACTCGGTGTACCCATGCTCGCATTCATGCCATATTCACTCGCACGCAGACTCATTCACAATGAGACTGACTCGCGCTCACACTCACCCGCGCTCAGTCTGTCATACTCAGACCTATCGTCTTCGTTCGTGTTGTGCACCCCGCCACACATGTCGGCGCGCCCCATTATGCGGTTCGTGGCCCCATAGGAAGCGCCACCGAAGACGAGATTCACATTTGCGATACTCACAACTGCATATGGTTGGGTCCTTCGCCAGGCTAATTTAAAACAGGTTTCAAACATTACTCGAAGAGAGGAAGTTCCAGAGGGGGGGCGCAACTCAGGACCCAACAGGGAGAGGAAACGCACCACCACCACAACCACCGCCACCACCACCTGGAGGATGGAGGCAGGGGGCTGGTCAGGGCTGGTGGTGGTGGCGGTGTATACCGTTTCTGGCGCTCTCGCAGGGCAGCATGCGCACCCGCATCCCGCACACCAGCTCATCCTGAATCCCCCAGGATGTGGTGGTGGTGGTGGTGGTGGTGGTGGTGGTGGTGGTGGTGGTGGTGGTGGTGGTGGTGGTGGTGGTGGTGGTTGGCGGCGCGCACCAAAGGGGTAGAGTGAGGGGGGAAAGCTCCTTACAAGGAGCCTGCTTCTTCAAAGGCGCCGGCCTGACATCTACAGAGAAGGCCAGCGTCTTCTAAGAAGCAGGAGTGCTTCTAAGAAGCCTTCCCCCCTCCCCCATACCCCCCTCTGCGCGTGGCTGAGTGGTGGTGGTGGTGCGCTTCGCAGGGCAGCGCCCGATCGGCCCAGGGCCGGTCCTGGAGCAGAACACGGGAAGGAACGCGCACGGCGACAACTCCCTTGGAGCACCGCCCTCCTCCTCCTCCTCCTCCTCCTCATTCCTCCTCTTCCATCCTCCTTCCTCCTTCCTCCTTCCACCTTCCTCCTTCCTCCTCCTCCTTCTCCTTCCTCCTTCCTCATCCTCCTTCCTTCTTCTCCTTCCCCTCCTCTCCTCCCTCTCCCCCTCCCTCCTCCCCCCTCCTCCTCCTCCTCCTCCTCCTCCTCCTCCTCCTCCTCCTCCTCCTCTCCCCTCCTCCTTCTCCTCCTCCTCCTCCTCCTCCTCCTCCTCCTCCTCCTCCTCCTCCTCCTCCTCCCCCTCCAATCCTGGAATCACTCGGTCCGTCAAGTGTTGCCTTGGCCTCCCACGCCGCCGACGAGCGCCTGCCGGCAGGAGCGCATCGCGAGTCTCGGCTGGTGATGAGATAATGTGTTGATTAGCAACAAGATCTCTTTTCATCTTGAGCCAAAATGGGTACACGGAGGAGGGTGTCAGAATCACTCCTCCTCGGGCCTGGCCGCCAACCCGGCCAGGCACGACATGCGTCGTACGCGGGCGCGTCCAAGCCGACACGCCCATCTCAGCGTCACACGCGGGCGCGTCCAAGCCGACGCGCCCATCTCATCAGCCAGGCTGCGGCCATGCCGCGAGCCCCTCACTTCACCCGTCCGGTGCGATCATACCGCCACCGGCGGAAACTCATCCAGCCCCACAGGTAGCGGAGCATGGATTCGATCCACTCCTTCACTTGAAATCCTTCTGGGTCGAACTCGGTGCCCGATCCCAGATGTTGAGCGTCGCCATGTGTCTCCTCAAAAGAGATCCACCCACGCTCTTGGTCAGCACGTCCGCGACATTGTTCTTACCAGGAACTGCGGCGATCGAGAGATCGCCCTTACCCACGCGCTCCTGGATCCACAGGTATCGTGATTGAACATGTCGCATCTTCCCGAGACCTCGCCGTTGGACGTGGCCCCGGGCCGCCGATGAATCTGAGGCGAGCTCCACCTTCAGGTCCAGCCCCCAGTCTGCGAAGAGGCTGTGTAGACCCAGGCCCACACTCCCGCCCTTCACCAGGGCGTAGTACTCGCTCTCTCCACTGCTCAGAGAGACCGTCGACTGAAGATTACTGCCGCGCTTGATGACGTGATGCCCCAGCATCGCCACGAAGCCTCCGGTGCTTTTCCGAGTGACTGCGCAGCCCGCATGATCGGAGTCCACGTACACCCGGATCTTGTCGAACATCTTCTGCTCCGTGAAAACCGTCACCGTACTGGGATGCCGCTTGAGGTAGCGACCAACCCTCTTGAGCATGAGCCAACTCGCCTCCGTCGGCGTCTGCATGGACCTAGCGAGCGTCTTCGATGCCTCTGCCAGGTCCAGCCTGTCCTGAGACAGGTAGGCCACCCTCATGGTGAGGGATCGGAAGCGCGAAGCTTCCGCCGCTCCCAGCGCCGCCGACTTCGCGTCCATCATCTGCTTGTCGGCGCTGCGCTTCTCCATCGGCGTGTCCACGCCGTTGGCCTTGCTGAGACCCAGCTCGTCGATCACGATCTCTGCGCGCCGCTTGTCCGGCTCAATCATCGCATGCCGGCAGGGCCGGCCACCGCCAGGCGGAACTCCCGCACTGATTTCGATGACCCGATTCAGGAAGACCGCCTGCTTGTCGTCGCCCTCGTCGAAGCCGAGGTTCGCAGTCTTCTTGAACTCGTACTTCTTGCCCAACGTGGCCTCGAAGCTGTCGATGTCCTGCTGCTGAGCCAGCACCGCGAAGTCGTCGCCGTGCCCCAGCAGCCTCGTCTCGTCCACCTCCTTGTAGAAGACCGCTGGGCACGACACGCCCGCCTTGTAGCCGTGTTCCTCCAGCAGCTCCGTGTAGTCGCCCTGCCAGATCTTGCTGGCGTCCTGCGTGCCGTACCAGGACTTGAGGAGTAAGCCACACTTGTCCTCGCCGTACTCCTTGCGACTCTCCTCCTCCAGCTCCACGAAGATCCTCCGCTGCGCCTTCCCGTAGAAGTGCGCCCTGCTGATGTCGAAGAAGCCGATCTTGAAGTTGCCCGGCTTCCTGCCCTTCTTGCGAAGCGACTCCTGAATGTGGAGCGGTGCTTCCCGCGTCCACGTGACCATCAGCGAGACCAGCGACCGCATGGCCTCCAGAGGAGGCATTGCCGAGAAGACCTCGGACACCTCCAGCTGCTCGTCAGGGCGCTTCTTCGCCTTGATCTCCTTCACGACGAGCCTGCTCCTGTAGTTGGGCCTCTCCGCGTCACCCTTGTTCGTGTCGACCCACTTGAGTGGGATGGGCGGACGCCCAGTCTCGGCGAAAGCCTGAGACCTCGGGACGATCTCGATCAGCTCCTGCTTCTTGACCCACTCGCGCTCGACCGCGCGAGCCTGGGCCACAAGGCCCGCCTCCAGGTAGCCGCCATTGACGTCGTCCCAGTAGCTCGTCCAGTCCCCGGGCGGCACCGCCGCGTCCACAGGGACTGGGCCCGACTGCTGCACCTGGGCGGTGCTGAGCTCCCCCACGTCATTCAGCGTGTCCTTGAGCTCCTCCAGCACCGCCTCCACCAACTTCGGTGGATAGACCTTCGCGAACCGCGCGATGCCGCCCACGAGCGTGATGTGGCGATGCCACTCCGCGCGGCCGTCCTCATTGCTGCAAGTGCCCCGCAGCCTCCGGGCTAAGCCTGGGTGGTTGGTGACCCATCCGGTCTCCTTGCGCACGAACTCCTCCTGGCCACTGCGTGGGTTCGTGAGCTTCATGCCCCACCGACACATGGGGCCTTTGACCGTGAAGACTCCTGGATGCGCGACCAGCTCCTTGACGATGTCCTCATTCCACGATCGCGCGCTCCAGGGATGCTCATGCAGGAAGTACCTGCCTGGCTTCCTGAGCTGACGCCAGTAGGCGTCGACTGCCACCTTCAGGTGGTGTCTGGCCTCCTCCATCTCAGCCGCCTCCTGCTCATCGGTCCTGAACTTGGCGCTCAGGCCCCTCAGCAAGCTGAACTTCTCGCATGGAGGGGACCCTGTGAGCAGGATGGGATCCATCCGCTCCTGCTGCTCCTCGAGCTCCTTGACATCCTCGGGTCGCCGCAAGTCCCACGGCGCCCCGTCCTCCTTGAGTTCCTCCAGGTCCGCCGCGAAGCCCGGGCGCAGCTGAAACTCCGCCGCCCGAGCCGAGAACCGATGTGGCGAGTACACCTCTGCCACGTCCACGGCGCCCAGCTGCAACGCCGATAAGGCGATGCTGTCCACCTCTTCGTCGGCGATGTCCACGCCGACACTGGCCCAATGGCCGCTGACCTGTTCGCGAACGAGCGGAAGCAACTCCGCCTTCGCTCTCGTCAGCACTCCGAGCTCGACCAGCTCGATCGACGCCACGTCGAGAGCGAGCACCCGCATGTGTCTCCCCTCACTGGCGTTCCACACGACTGCCACTCCAGCTGGCAGCTGAGGTCCTTCCGCTGGCGCCGGCTGCGCCGCGAGATCCTCCATGTCCACCGGTACCGGCACGTCTGCCGGCTGTGGATCACTGCGCTCGAGGGCCTCCGGCACGTCATCCGGGGCCACCTCCGCCAAGCGCTTCAGCCGCGACCTGGTCGCGGTCATGTCGACATCCTCGGCGGCCTCTGCCGCTCTCACTGCTCCCGAACTGGAGCTCGCTCCTCCTGAAGGAGCCGCCACGCCGGAGCCTGATGCTCCCGGCTGGCTCTCTCGCATGCGCGCCGCTGCGGCTGGCGCTGCTGCCGATCGGCTCGCGGCCGGCGCCGACGCCGCCGCTGCCACCGGCTCGGTGATCCTCCGAGCCGTCTCGGCGGAGGGGTCCCTGCCGCGGCCGCTGCCGCCGGGCGGACTCTGGCCTCTTGGCCCTGCCTCCGCTCTCGATACTGGCCGGTCCTCTCCCGGCCTGCCTCCTCAGCGTCCAGCGCTTCGAAGATTCTCTTGCTGCACACCGCGTTGTGCGCATGGCCAGCCAGCACCTTGCCGTGCTTGGCGATCGAGACGCACCCTGGGCATCCCGGCGTTGCGCCCAGCCGCTCGACGTCCGCCTTGAGGACGTACATCCTCCTCGGCGCCTGCGGCTGCGGCGACACCACCACAATTGGTGGCGGTCCGACCTCCCCAGGTCCGACGATGGCCCGCGGCGCGCTGGCCGCACGCGGAGCCACGTCCCACGGCAGGCCCTTCAGGCTGTCCCAGCCCGCCGTGATCCACTTCTCGCTCTGCGGCAGGCTGCGAAAGCCGACCGCCTTCTTCACACCGTCGCTCGTGATGACCATCATCGAGCCGTCACGCGGGTGGTGGCCGATGTAGCGAGCCTCCACCATCTGCTCCTCCAGCGCGTTCTTCCTCGCGCGCTCCCCGGCGAACCGCACCATCAGGCGCTCACCGAAGAGCGGGACCGGCTTCCTCCACTGCCGTCCCGTGAGCCGCTGAAGAGCGGTCTTGCCGTCCTGGCCGCGCCGATATCGGTTGATTACCGATGCGGCGTGCTCCGGCAGGTGCGCTAGCACCGGGTGCTTGTCCTCCACCTTGACGCCAAGCTTGGACTCCAGGTCCATCTTGAGCGCCCGCACCTGCTTCTTGATCTCGCGCACCGTGACCTCGATCTCCCCATTGGCCTGATGATCGGCCGGTGCCGACTCCTGGGGAATGGCCTCGAGGCCAGGAACCTCCTCCACCGCACGCCTCTTGACCAGCCGGATCGCTGGCTCGCCGTCGGACTTGTTGACGATCTTCCTGTAGCCCAGGATCCGTAAGAAGCGTGCGAAGAACTTGATGGCGTAGGCGTCGTCGCCCTTCTTCTCCACGAATGTCGCTGCCATCATCTTCGAGCGTCGATCCCTAAGGACCAGCATCGGCATGGTGTCCGCGTCGTCCTGGCCCATGAAGGCGTAGTCGGACGAGACCACCGGCACCGCCGTCTCGTCGTCCTCCGGTGCGCGGAGATGCGGCTGGCCTTGGCCCTTTGCCGCAATACACACGCGACACCAGCTGCGGTAGGTCGCGTGTCCCATCGCCTCGTGCTCGACGATCTCCCTCTGAGAGGGCTCGTGAGGTGCCTTCAGCACCCTCGGGCGAGCCTCCTCCTCGCCCTCGTCGGCCTGCTGTCCATCAGGAGCAGCTGGCAAAACGTCGGCCGCGGCAGCTGCCGCTGGCTGAAAACCCGGCGGTCTCATGTCGGAAGGTCCCGACCCCGCCGCTGCCACCCCTGCTGCCAATGCCGCAGGGGACCGCGGTATTGAGTCTTCCAGTGGACTTACGCCAAGGGCTGCCTCCTGGGGGCTGTCCTCTCGAAGATCTCCAGCAGCTCCTCCTTCGACTTGCTGCTGAGGAGCTCCACCAGCTCGGACTTCGACTTCGCCGAAAGTCCCTCCTCGAGAGGAGCAACCGAGCCATGTTGGCCCTTCTTGAGGTAGAAGTTGTAGACCGGCAGCATCTGGTGCTTCGCCGTCTTCGCCTCCTTCTCCAGCATGCCTACCACGCGCTTGCCGATTGGGCTCTTCTCGTGGAATATCCAGCCGCCATTGCGGCCTAGGAATGAACACTGTCCAGCTCCTGCTGCCTGCCCCACCGAGATCAACGGCTTGTGCACGTTCGTCACGCGTCCCTTGAGCGCTCTGAGCACTCCATACTCGTCCTCCGCCTTGAGCTGCAAGCTGCCCTAGTCCGGGACGAGCTCACCACTGGCCGTACGATACGTGCTGCCGTTGCCCTTCATTCCCGTCGGCGGCGCGAAGCTCCGAGGGAATGCTGAGA
>CAUYUJ010007672.1:7500-10000 GCA_963575745.1 Prorocentrum cordatum
TCATCATCATCATCATCATCAGCATCAGCATCACCATCATCATCATCATTATCATCATCACCGTGACCATCATCAGCATCACCATCAACACCACCAGCATCAGCATCAGCATCATAATCATCATCGTCATCATCATCGTCATCATCGTCATCACCATCATCGTCATTATCATCATCAGCATCATCATAAGCATCACCATCATGATCATCGTCGTCGTCATCATCGTCATCCTCAGCATCGTTATCAGCATCAACATTATCAGCAGCAGCATCAGCGTCATCATCAGCAGCAGCATCATCATCATCGTCATCGTCATCAGCAGCAGCAGCATCGGCACCATCATCTTCATCATCATCATCATCATCAGCAGCAGCAGCAGCAACAGCAGCATCAGCATCATCAACATCAGCATCAGCATCAGCAGTGTCATCATCATCATCATCAGCATCATCAACATCATCATCACAAGCACCATCATCCGCATCACCATCAGTATCAGCATCATCAGCATCATCAGCATCCTGCTCATGCTCATGCTAATCATCCTCTTCCTCCGCCTCCTCTTCCGCCCCCTCCTGCGCCTCGCCCTCATCATCATCATCATCAGCATCATCATCGTCATCATCATCATCAGCATCAGCATCAGCATCATCATCATCGTCAACACCATCATCATCATCATCATCATCATCATCATCATCATCAGCATCATCATCATCAGCAGCAGCAGCAGCAGCAGAATCATCATCCTCCCCCCCCCTCATCCCTCCTCCTCCTCCTCATCGCCATCATCCTCCTCCGCCTCATCTTCATCATTCTCCTCCTTCTCCTCCTCCTCATCCTCCTCCATTCTTTTTTATCGATAACTTCTCCCTGTCGCACCCCGAGGCCAATGTTTAGGGCGGTCCGGGCGTTTCGCCTGAGACTTCCTTACCACTTATGACCCTGAAGCTCAAAAAATGACGACATGTTCACAAATGGAGGGCGGGTGGTTTTCAAAATGTTGCTCTCGCCATATCGCCGAACACATTCGTTGTTTTAATTTGCCAGAGTTTCACGGGTTGAGGGCGGGTCGTTTTCAAAATGTGGCCTCGCCTGGCGCCGCGCACATTCGTTTTCAAAAATTGCAAGAGTTTTACGGATTGAGGGCGGGTCGTTCAAAATGTGGCTCTCTCCTTAGCGCGGCGCACGCTCGTTGTAACAATTTGCAGCAAGAGTTTCGCGGATTCCCATGATCAGCGTACCAAAAATGGTGTTTTGGAAGGGTTCCGGAATATGAGGGCGCAACAGTTACGTTGATTCGCGGCGTTGACGTCCCAAGAATGGCGTTCTGGTACGATTCAGGTCTGTCAATACGCTATAATCAGGTTGATCCGTGGCGTTAGAATCCCGAGAACGATGTTTTGGCATGCATCAGGGTCTTCAAACGGTTGTCTTCCAACGAAGCAGTTCCCTCAGTGGAAATGAACCCTTGTAGGGGCCTATGAGGAGGAAGCTTGGACGGAGGGCTTATTCCAACATCGTTGATGACTCTTGGGTTTAAACTGGTCTTCCTCCTCATTCTCCTCCTCCTCCTCCTCCTCCGCCTCCTCCTCCTCCGCCGCCGCCGCCTCCGCCTCCGACGCCGCCGCCGCCGCCTCCGCCGCCGCCGCCTCCTCCGCCTCCTCCGCCTCCGCCTCCGCCTCCGCCTCCGCCTCCGCCTCCGCCTCCGCCTCCTCCTCCTCCTCCTCCTCTTCCTCTTCATCTTTCCCTTCCTCTTCCTCAATTGTTTTCTTATTATTAACGGTAGTATTACTCTTACTGTTCTTAGTTTATTATTATGGTTAGCATTATGGTTCGTATTATCATTAGTCGTCTTCGTCTGCTTCGTATTATCCAATCCTTAACGTTTGTCTTATTATGGTGTGTCTTATGTTTCTTCGCATGAGTCTTGTTATTATGATTAAGCGTGGTCGTAATATGATCGTCCTTCCTGTTATTAGTAGTATGAACCGCATTCGTTGTATCATTATTACTCGTATTATTAGTGTTATTATCAGTATTCGTATTCGGGGTATTCGTATTATTCTTAGTAGTCATATGATTGTTATTCGTTGTCACCATATGGTTCAAATTAGTGCTGCTGGTATAAATGTTATTGTTCTTCTTCTACGCATTAGTCGTCTTCGGCGTATTACTGATGTTGCTCATCTTAATTTTAGTAGTAGCAGTATTCGTATTAGTATTACTCTTGTGCGTCGGATTAGGATTATCATTCCTCCCCGTATGCTTATTAGTAGTATCGTTAGTATTACAGTTATTGGTCTTACTATCCGAATTCGTCTTCGCATTAGTTTGGGCCGTATGCGTCTTCGTATGTTCCGTCTTCTTATGTTCATTATGAGTCATCCTCGTATTCGTAGCATTCGTAATATCATTGTCATTATTATTAATAGCATTATTAATTTTATTGTTCGCAACATTATTATTCGTATGCGTGTGATTACCACTGCTCGTCTTC
>CAUYUJ010007672.1:15000-45168 GCA_963575745.1 Prorocentrum cordatum
CATCATCATCATCATCATCATCATCAACATCATCATCATCACCACCACCATCATCATCATCATCATCATCATCAGCAGCATCAGCATCAGCATCAGCATCATCAACATCATCATCCTCAGCATCACCAACACCAACACCAACACCAACACCACCATCATCAGCATCAGCATCAGCATCATCAGCATCAGCATCAGCATCATCATCATCATCATCATTAGCAGCAGCAGCATCATCATCATCATCATCATCATCATCATCATCAGCATCATCATCATCATCATCATCATCATCATCATCATCATCATCATCATCATCATCAAAAAAAACAATCATCATCATCATCATCATAAGCATCATCATCAACAATCATCAGCATCATCTCAATCTCATCACCAGCAACCATACAAATTACCAACATCACCACCACCAACATCATCAAACATCCAGCATCGTAATGCATCGCATATCATCATCATCGTACCTCATCATCATCAGCAATCAGCATCTCATCGATCTCCAATCCACCATCCCCAACCTCAATGTCATCCTCATCCTCACCATCATCCTCATCCTCATCCTCAGCATCATCATCATCATCTCCATCATCATCATCATCACCACCATCATCAGCAGCAGCATCAGCAGCAGCATCATCATCATCATCCTCATCCTCAACCCCATGCTCATCCTCATCATCCTCCTCATCATCCTCCGCCTCCTCATTCACCTCCTCCTCATCGTCATCATCATTATCAGCAGCAGCATCATCATCATTATCAGCAGCAGCATCATCAGAATCATAATCATAATCATAATCATCAGCAGCATCAGCATCATCGTCATCGTCATCATCCTCATCATCGTCATCGTCATCGTCATCGTCATCCTCCTCATCATCAGCAGCATCAACATCCTCATCCTCCTCATCATCAGCAGCATCAGCATCAGCATCAGCATCAGCATCAGCATCAGCATCAGCATTATCATCGTCATCAAAATCAGCATCATCAGCATCATCATAAGCATAATCAAAATCATACTCAGCATCATCAGCAGCAGCATCAGGATCATCATCAGCAGCAGCAGCATCATCGTCATCATAATCATCGTCATCGTCATCGTCATCGTCATCGTCATCATCATCCTCATCATCAGCAGCATCAGCATCCTCGTCCTCCTCATCATCAGCAGCATCAGCATCAGCATCATCATCATAAGCATAATCAAAATCATAATCATAATCAGCATCATCAGCATCATCAGCAGCATCAGCATCATAATCAGCAGCAGCATCATTATCGTCATCAGTATCATCATCCTCATCATCATCCTCATCATCATCAGCAGCATCATCATCACCCATCATCATCAGCATTTCGTCCTCCTCCCTCCTCCGCATCACTGCGTCATCCTCCCTTCCTGCTGCACAGGGCACGAAGCCCCTTCTCATTGAAGTCGAGATGATGTGCTCTACCTTTGGGGCCCGAAAACATCCGCTGACCCCCACTTGCTGGGAGTGCAAAGGCGTGTAAGACAGTGGGCTGTTCCCATCCCCCTTCTCCCTCCCCGAAGGCCTCAAATCTCGTGTCCGAGGGGAGGGTCCACCACAGAGCTCGTGAACGCACCTCCCGACCCTCAGAGCCTCCAAATTCACCCTCTGTCGACTCGAACATGCTTAAAATAGGGGAACGAAGAATAACATGAACATAGAAACTCGGAGGTCCGCGCGGACCTCCGAGTTTTTATGTTTGTAGCATCCTTCGTTTCCCCATACTTGCCATCCAAAATGGCTCCTGGGGGGAAAAAAAAATAAAAGTGCCAACAACGCCCGAAGTACCTCAAGCGCCAGTGTGGCCGCTTGACGGATGCAGGCCCCCAGAAAGCGTCCACGACGGGCCAGAAGAGGACGGCCCCGGATCAGCCAGAAAACCCAAAGCACCCACATCCCTGGTTGACCGTGCACGTGTGGCATGACCGCCCTCTTAGAGTCTTAGAGGAGGAGGAAGGAGGAGGAGGAGGAGGAGGAGGAGGAGGAGGAGGAGGAGGAGTAGGCCCACGAGAGCGCCCCAAGACGGCCCAAGAGGCCCCCACAGGAAAGCCCTGCGACAGCCGCACGGAGAGCCCCAGAGGCGCCGAGCCCAGCCCAGAAAGGCTCCAACGGGGCCCCAAAGGCAGCCCACGACGGCCTTCCTCCTCCTCCTCCTCCTCCTCCTCCTCCTCCCCTCCTCCACTTCCTCCTCCCACTCCATCTTCCTCTTTCCTCCTCCTCCTCCTCCCTCCTCCTCCACCTCCTCCACCTCCTCCTCCCCCTCCTCCTCATCCTCCTCCTCCCCCTCCTCCTCGCTCCTCCTCTCCTACCCCCTCCTCCTCCTCCTCCTCTCCTCTGCCTCCTCCTCCTCGCACCCCTCCTCCTCCACCTCCTCCTCCTGCCCCTCCACCTCCTCCTCCTCACACGGCCTCCCATCCCTCCTCCTCCCCCTCCTCCTCCTCCTCCACCGAATCCCTCTCCTTCTCCTCATAGCATACAGGGATGGCCGCCGGCAGGTCTTCACAGCAATGATGTCACAATACAATTGGACCATTGCGCTCTCGCCATAAGACGTGGATCCCGAAGGCGCAATTTCGCCCTGAAGCGTGGCAAACGCTGCAGCGGAAGCCCTACTCCTTGCTGATTCAGTAGCGCGGCAAGCGCGGCGGAGAGAGCGTCGCTCCGCGGGTCACAGGCGCTATGAAAACCTCTGCGCATCCGGCATAGGCTGCAACGGAAGCTACATGTCTACCGATGCGCACGTACGTCCAGCGCTGCGGCGAGAGCGTTTTTGTTCCATTGGGCGATAACTCCATGGAAATACTGTCCAAGGGACCCCAAGAGGCCTCCAATACGGTCCAAGAGACCCCGAGTCGCCGAACGATCGTTCCAAGACGTTCAAGATGGCCCCCAGACAGCCCAAGAGGCCTGCAAGACGCTCCAAGAGACCTCCAATAGGCCTCCCAAGAGGGCCCCAAGAGGGCCCAAGAGACCAAGATCATTGATTTTCCAAAAGTAGTTGAAGGTGTTTGGCTTTCCCGCCCTTTCGGCTTGCCGACGCTCCCAGGCGGCCCGAGTGGCCCCCAAGACCGCCCCGAGACGGTCCAAGGGCCTCCACGGGGGCCCCAAAACAGCCCAAGAGGGCCCCAAGACCGCCCGAGAGGCGCCCGAGGCTGCCCAAGGGAGCCCCAAGACGGCTCCAAAGGGGCCCAAGAGATGGAACACGAACCGAAAATCGGAGCCTTCCGCCCCAAGAAGGCCCCAGGACACCCCAAGAGGCGCCCGGGAAGCCCTAAGATGCCCCAAGAGGCCCCCAAAAGGCCGCCAAGAGGCGAGAGAGACCCCGAAACGGCGCCAAAGAGGCGTCCAGACGGCCTCCAAGAGGCCCCGGAGAGGCCTCCCACGAGATCCCAACGAACGTCCACTAGGCTTCATATCCAAAACCAGGCACGGTGGCGGGATGGTCCGAAGGCCATGAAAAAAAAAAAAAAAAATAAAAAAAAATAAACTTAAAAACTAAAAGAAAATAAAAAAAAAAAAAAAAAAAAAATAAAAATAAAATATCAAAAATTAAAAATACAAAAAAAAAAAACCAAATTCAAATAAAAAAAAATTAAAAAAAAAGAGATAGAGAAAATAAGAATTAAAAATAAAAAAAATAATAATAAAAAAAAAAAAACAAAAATTAAATAAGAAAAAAAAAAACAAAAATGACTACAAAAAAAAAGAAAAAAAAAAAAAAAACGAAATCAAATTTCCTGGTTAACGGGTGCCCGAGCCAGCTCAAGCACCCGCCGTTCCATGTTGAAGGCTCCATTAACAAGGAAGAATGCCATTAGATCCAGGGGCGCGGGATGCCACCCCCCTCGAACTCCCCCTAGCTTCTTCATTTCTGCCGACTAACGGATCGCACGCTACGCGCGCTTTCCGTCATGTGGCCAGCGCTGCGACGAGAGCTTTCGATCCGTTGAAGTGCGACCGGCGCTGCAGCCGGAGCACAGCTGTGGCCGGGCCGACAAGACGCTCTGCAACGCCCCACGGCCTCAGACCCAAAGGCACTCGAAGGCGGCCCAGGATGGCGTCAAGACTGCCCAAGAGGCGCCCAAAAGACGGCCCAAGCGGGTTCCAACATGTGGCAGCAGCAGGATAAGCAGATGCATTTTGGCCTTGAGCCACAATGTGGCAACGACAGTACATCCTTCCCTGAAACACGTACGAACAATCCTGGCCTCCCGTGAGCTGGAATGTTGGGCTTCACGGGAAAGAACACTATGCTAAACCTATATCGATAAAACAGGAGCGTCTCCACGTGGATGAGACTTTCTCCTAGGTTTAGCACCCCAAAACAGGATACAGCAACTGTACATGCAAGTCAGTGATCAGGGAGAGATCAGTGAGGGAGGAGAGAAGAGAGAGAGAGAGAGAGAGAGAGAGAGAGAGAGAGAGAGAGAGAGAGAGAGAGAGAGAGAGAGCCCGGGTCTCTTGACTCCGACACCGCTGGGCTGGACTGGAAATCGGCCCACGGTATGAGCCTGGAGTCTTGATCCAACATCCTCCGAGATGCTGCCTGAGATCGGTCCTTACTCCCAGGTTGGATCCTCCTGCGGGATATCTCGCCAGCCTCGTCTATCAAAACTAGCTTGCCTGTAGCAAGTAAATTGGACAACGCCGCATTGCCCTTGCTGGTGTCGTCCTTCGTGAGACAGTCCACGGGCACACGGCCGTGCAGAATCCATCGAAGAAAACCTCGAGCCCCCTCCAGGGCCTGACACGCGGCGGCTAAGTCGAGCGCCGTGCGACGGTCGCGGGCACTAGCGCCCCCTTCCTTCAGCATCGTATCGTAGATACTCTTCGCATCCACCACGTGAACCTGATCCTCCCGCCCGCCTAGTCGGCAGCCCCTACGGAGTACCGTCGTAAACGGACCCGAACACCTGGACATGTCTGACACATCCACATCTCCGAAAACCACGTCTCTATACAAGACCTGGAGAAACTCTACTTCCGCCACTGCCGCCGAGAGAGCCTGAGTCTCGCCGGCCAGGGTAGACGTGACTTTTCTTCTGAGCTTGGAACTTCGCCATCCCAGGGTGGACGCGCGAACAGCACAGTTATCTATCACGCTCTTATGGGTCGCTAAGACCATCCACGCCCCCTGCGTCGGGTCGGCGGGGAGCCCCTGGTGGTCCAGAAGTCCTTCGCTGGCTCCTACACCCCCGCATCCGAGAAAGAAACGAACGCCATCCGTTCCGGGTCCAAACGCCAAATGATGAGGCCTCTCGAGGCCGTAGCACGGAGATGCCTCACCATCTTGTTTGCAATGGCGACGTCCCCCGTGGTGGCGCCCTTCAGTCTACTAGCAAGGATGCTCGCGGCGCCGGCAGCCTCGGGGCGAGATTCACGACCGACCCAATTCAACTTATAAATCAGGGACCGGAGGGCTTTGAACTCGGGTTGGGTAGGGGGAGAGAATTTTTGACCCAGTCGACCCCGTTCGAGGCTAATCGTCCTCACCTCCTCCAGTATATACTTTTCCTGGTCGATCGTCGTCTTCTGGGGCCCGAAACTCACGCTGCGGCCAGCATACTCGACAGGACCGCGGTGACAGCCCCTGTACTTCCCAAAGTTGAACCTAGAGACCAAGGTCTCCCGGACCCAGGCTCGGGACGTCTCTGAATTGCTGGCGATAAAGAAGTCGTCGACTTCAAGTAGGATCACGTTGAGAATGATCCCGTCTGAGGCGTACCTGATCCACCAGCAGGGCTCTAGGAGACTGCGCGTGAATCCCTGTCCTAAGGTATCCTACGATCGTTTTGCGCCAGGCCAGAGGGGCATCGTCCAACCCGTAGACGTTCACCAGCAATCTGATGAGAGACCCCTTTTCAACCTTGATGCCCTCGCATGGTTCCACGTAGATCTCTCCCTGAGCACGGCTCATAGGATCCGATTGGCAGAAGGCATTCTTCACGTCCGCAATGCCCCCTAGGTGGCCTAGATTCATCATCACCTGGATGACCATAAGTATGGAAGAAGTCTGGGGGGTGGGAGAGTAGACGAATAGCGTCCCGGTATCCGGATCCTTGTGTCCGTGGACGCACCACCGAGACTTGGCGGTTGGTTCAGAAAACGTGCCCTCCACAAGTTTCCACCGTCGAACCATCCGACTCGTGATGATGCGGTCCGGTCGCTCTCGCCTAATCACCCCCGCCTCCCTAGGTGCTATGATCTCCACAGCACCCGAGTTGGCCATATTTTGCCACTCGGTGTCGTCTGACACTTCAAACTTGCTGCGCTCGGCGGGCGTCAGTCGGTTGAGGCTAACCTCTCCTCCGCGGCTGGCCGCCAGGACCTCAAGATCGGCTCCGCGCTTCTCCTCAACCAAGAATACGCCCGCCTCCATGGTTTCGACCGCGAATGACACCCAGCCTTCCGGTCGGACCCTCGACTCGATTTCCTGAACTCTACGCCCCACAAAGCCTGGCCCCCCGTCCTCGCCTCTTTCCTCGGCGTCGGCAGCGGCAGCACTGGCACTCGGCCCTTCGCTCACCTGGGGAGAACTGCTGGAAAGCCCCAGTCCTGGAGGTGGCTCTATCCTGGCACGCTTGACTTCGACAATCTCGGGAGGACAGCTCGCCGCTCGAGTCTCAGCATGACGCTGACGAATACAAACTGGCACGTCACTGGGCTGAGGCAGTCTAGATTTCCCTGGCCTGCTGGCTCCACCAGAGGCATCCTCGTTGACTGTGGGAGCGGGCACAGGGTTAGAAGGAAGGAGAGGAGGAGGAGAGGAAGAGATAGGGGGAGCATGGTCGACGGTGTCCTCGTCCTCTGGAGTGTCTTGCCTCGTGGGTGGCCCGCCCTCTCCCTGACCGTCTCCCTCGGAGATGGACGGGAGTCGAGTTCGTTCGGATCCGGCTCGGGCGACCGCAGAACCCCCGGCCGATGACGGGCGGGATCCGACCCCCCTTGGAGGCCCGGGCCCGATCGGATCGAACCCGCGGTGAACCAGAGCAGGCCCTGGGGGTCTCGCACTCGGAACCTCTCGAGGCGCATCCGGCCGTGGTTCTGGCTCGGGTCCCGGGGGCACCTGAGGCGCCGAGTCCACCTCTGGAGACAGCGGCTGGTCCCACGCTTCGTCGGGGGGCGGACCTTCTCGCTGGACGTCCACCGCCGTCGCTCTCCTGGCCTGGGCCTGGGAGAGAAGCTCGGACCACCGGGGATCCTGGGCAACCTGGATGCCGTATTCCTCCTCGGCACTGGCCAGATGAACCTGCTCTGGAGAGCATTCCCAGATACGCGCCCGCACCGCGACCCAGACGGTGCCACGCTCGCACAAGACCACGACCCCGGGGCCCGTCCACGCGTCCCGCCTGCGACCTAGGGCGTCGGCCCTCGGACCCGCTTTGGTCAGGCGTCGCCAGACGAAAACCCACTGGCCTGGACGGAACATCGCCTGGTCCTGGCTGGGTCCCCTCGCCTTGGTGGCTTTGGCCACCTTGTCCCGGGCGGTAATCTCCAGAGCCAGGCGACGCGCCAACTCCCTAACACGCTGCGACCTGGCAAACTCAGCGCCCGCGGAGTCGAGCTCCGAGGCCGGTCGCATAGAGTCCTGCCAGCCAGGAAGGCCCATGTGATCATCCGACAGCATTTCGCGTGGCATCCGGGGGTTCTCGCCAAAAACGGGCTGGACCGGAGAAAACCCGCCCCGGTGCCAGAAGCGGTTTTTGTGGGCACACAGCTCGTAGACAAGCTCCTCGAGCTCCCCCACGTCCCCGGGAATGGCAGAACCGGCTTCCACCTCTCCTTTGATCCTGTCTTTGATCCAGCCTCCGTGCCTCTCGACGCGTCCGCTCTGCCACGGGGAGCTTGCATCGCACACGTGGTGGAGAACCCCCACTGCTCGAGCCCTCGGGCAAACCGACCCTCGAACTCGGAGCCCCCGTCCGACAAAACGGAATGAGGAGCTCCGAACGGACGGATCCACGCTCTCACGAAAGCCCCCCAAACCTGAGCCGCTGTGGGCTCCTCCACCCGCACACAGACCTGCAGGTTGGACCCGTGGTCCACAACATTCAAAAACGCCAGGGTCCTCTCCTGGAACGGAACAAAGAAAAGATCGACACCCACTATGTGGTTGAACCTGAACGCCCTGGGAAGTGCCACCCTGCGGTGGCTGCTGGTGCGAGCTCGCTCAGCACACTCCGAGCACTTAAACATGTCTCTGATCCAGCGAAGCAGGTGTATCTTCACGCCTCCGGCCCTGAGGACTCGCACAAACTTCCGGTTGCATGGGTGGCCCATATTCACGTGTAAACGGAACAGCAGACGCTTTTCTTCTTCTGTCGGCTCGGGAGGGGGTTCCTTTGGTCCGGAGGCTCCCGGGCCCCGCGTCTCTTGTTCTTCCGCCTCGCTTCCGCTTGCTTCCTCGGGACCTTCCAGATCTTCGAGGGAGGGATCCGCGCCCTCTGGAAAGTGGCTCTCGCTAAGCTCTGCCCACGTGGGAGACCTTGATCTGCTGACGCCGCTCCACTGCTCGGTCACGGCACGAGCCACGGCTTCAGCAAACGCGGGCGGATACTCCTGGGCCTGGGAAGTCCTGCTACTCCCCTCCAGGAGCACATGCTGGTGGTCCCCGGAACACAGCCTACCGTCCATGATCTCTCAGAGCCTAGGGTGGTTGGTGAGCAGTCCGGTGGGCTTCTTGTTGAGGCCATCCTTAGTGACTCGGAGCCCGAACATACACATATAGATCCGACCCGGCGAACGCCTGGAAGCTGAGCGACCAGCTGTACTACCTTAGTCGCCCAAGAACTCGCAAACAGAGGGTGTTCAAACGCGAAGCACCGCCCTCGCTCCGACTGGTACAGGGCTATGCGCATGCAAAAGATTAAATCATTGACCCCGTCGGTTACGGCTTGCTTCCATGTAAACGGGTCTCGGACGGCCCTGCTGATGCGACTGATAGCCGAGAAAACCCTGCAGGGCGGGCACAGCCAGATCATGTCTGGCTTCTCTTTTTCTATGGCCGCCCAGAGATCTAACTGGTCGTTCGCTCTCCTAGAATCCCACCCGGTCCTCAGATCCCAACTAGGCTTGGCCCCTAGAGTTCCCCCACGGCGCTGCACTCTGGGCGCGATCCTAGGAGGCGAGAACACTTCCATAAAGCTGATTCCCCTGTTCCTCGAGACGAACAGCTCCGTAGTTGGGTCCTCCTGGGACCCGTCCGGCCTAGCCCTGAGTTCGAGAGCTCGCCGGACTTGCTTGGGCAGCGCGACCTCGTGGCCGTCGTTAAAATTATCCCCGTCCTGCCACTCGATTCCTTCGAAATCGCTTTTCCAGCTGTGTCCCTCCACTGACGACTGAGGTCCAACGACCGAGGCAAACACAGGAAACGTCGGAATCGAGCGACCATCTCTGACTTGGACGGAGGCTGGAGATAATGATGATGCCTTTCGCGCTGCACAACTGCAGCCGACAGAGGCAGCTCGGCCACACTGAGTGGCAGCAGCCCGAATCATGTATGAGCCCGCTAGATCACTGGCCCGGGATCGCTCCCGAGCACCTCCCATGAGTCGAGGCTCGCCTCTGGGATCGTCGGCAACGGGGGACGCGTAAGTGTCGCAGTCGCTGCTCCCGACATGGTCGGTGTTGTAGTGGTCCTCGTCCCGTACGGGTCGGTAACCGTCCAGGGGCCCCCGTCTGCCACTGTCACCTCGTCGTCGATCGGTGGCGGGTAGGACGGCGGAGGAGGGCTGGCTGCCCCGGACGAGGATGCCACCGCCGAGCCGGCCGCGCCGATGGCCGCTGTCGGGGCCTGGTGAAAGGGAGCTGCTGCCATCGCTGCAGCAGCTGCCTGCTGAGGAACGCGCCACTGGTCCTCGACCTGCTGCCCCCCGTTGGCCACGTGCGCTATGGCCGCCACTGCCGTGCCCACGTTCACGAGCATGAACCCGATCTGGCCGATCGCTGTCTCCATCCCGGAGAGGGTGCCCGCGATGGCATTGACCGACTCCTGGAGCGTGTCGATGGCTATCGCGAAGTCCGCCATCCCGGTGAGCTGCGTCTTGATGGCGGTGATGCCCTGGAAGATCTGCTGGAGCCCTTCCTCCATCTGCGTGGGAAACTGCTGCGTCTGCGTCGCGACCTGGATCATCTGGTCCACCACCGACTGTACCTGGCCCAGCGCTCGAACTCCTTCTGGAATCGCCTGGAGCTGCCACTGGAGACCCTGGAGCGAACCGTACAGCTGATTCACCGTCGTCAGCGCTGCGCCACCTGCCTTGAACTGCGGGTCGCTGGTCAGGAGGTCCACCGCCCTCTGAGCGGATGACGCCGCTGCCCGCGCGGCCTCGGCCGCCGTTGGCACTGCCGGGGCACCTCCTTGACCAGCGCGGCCTCCGGGAATCCATGCAATGCGCGCTCCGCAGAGAGCGCACCTCGATCCCGAGCCGCGCTGGTTCCCGCAGTACTTGATCGCCGAGGCTGGATGACTGCAGCGGGGTGATGCCTTGGGGGGGGGCTTCCCCGCAGCTGGCCCGAACAGCACCCCTGGTGTCGGCGCCTTCGCTCCTCCTCCAACTGCCGCGGCAGCCGCCGCCCCCTCCGCTGCTGCGGCCGCCGGAGGCGGTCCTGATGGCAGAGGTGGCTGGACGCGGTGCTCGACACCCGCCTGGGCTAGGGCATACAGCGCCTGGTGCATCGTCGGCTGGATGGCCCCCTCGATCGGTGGAGCTGGGGGCCACTGAGACGCCGCTGCTGCCGCCCCCCACAGCACTGGCTGCGGCTTCGATGCGGGTTGGTGCTGCTGAAGGTGCGGAGGAGGCGCCTTCACCACCAGGGGGCTCGCCGCGGCCTGAGCGGGTCCGAGGCTCGGCGGTGTCGGCAGCCCTTGCAACGCCGCGAGCGCCTGGTGCTGCTGGTCGCCCGAGGCGCTGCTGACTCCGCGCGACTGCTGGGGCATGGGCACGTCGCTGCCCGCCGCCGCCGTCGCCTCGCTGTGTGCCGCCGAGCCGGCTGCTCCGGCTGAGGGCTCGAACACCTCCGAGGACACCTCGGAGTCCTCCTCTCTTTCGGCGTGGCGCTGCGCCAGCAACTCCTCGGTAAGCTGCTTGGCAATAGGCTCCTTCTTCTTGCCTCCGACGGCGGGGTGTACGCCGAGAGCCAGCACCATCGCTACACGAAACATGAACATGGAGTGAATCACCCAGGATGTGACTCCGAAGGCGATCGAGATTGGAAGCTTGGAACCGCCGAAACGAGTTTGAGCCCAAACTGGCCACGGAAATCACCAGGACAATCTGAACCCACATGGTTATCGCCGAGAAACCGAGAGCCCCGAGGTCGTAAATGGCCCTACCCGCTGATATGAGGTCGAGGGCTCTGGTCGTCTCACTGGCCTGGCTCTGGTGGCACTCCTCATCCTTAGCTTCTCCGCGGGATCCCGAGGCCCGGACCGTCGCTAGGCTGCTCCACTGAGCTCGCGGCTGGTGCTGGTCGCTAAACTCGAGCTCGATCGATAAGTGCTGTCCCCGGGCTCGGCCCCGGCGCACGGTACTGCACTCGATTTGATTGAAGCTGAGGGGAAGGAGGTAGAGGACAACCCTGTAAGCGCTCACCTCTCCGCTGGCGCTCATCACAGGTGGCGGTTGCCCGGTGGCCAGTACAAAGGAAGACGCTGTCAGAAAAGGATACTTCCGAAGCGCACTGTCTGGGGTAGTGTGGCTCCCCTTAGTCTCCCGCACGATATCGGCCACGCGGTGACCGGAGCCCAGCTTGGCGACTGGAATGTCCTGAGCTAAAAACTGCGAAATCAGAAGATTACGAGGAAGGTCGAGCACGCAGCCTAGGAAATCCAGCAGGTTGACGCTCAGTACATGCGGAACGCCCTCGCTCAGCACCGTGGCCTCCACAACCCCCATCACTCCGCCGAGGCACATCGGATACAGGATGGTACAGATCACTTTTGCCTCGCCTCCGATGCCACGCGCCTTCTTGAGCGCCTTGAACTCTCCTGGCACTACTACGTAGCGAAGACCGTGACGAGCCAGCGCCTCGGCCTCTCGGTTCAGTGATGGCAGTCCCACTATGTCGCTGCCGGCCCCTGGGTCCACGAGGCCCTGCGTCGCGGAGGCGTTGAGGTAGACCTCGATGGCCTGCGCCTCCTTCCGGATGTCCTTCAGCTTCTCGAGCTCGCCGTTGTTCATGATCGGGTAGCTGCAGCCGTCGAACGTGTACCCGGCCAGGCCTCGCTTTGACCGATCAGGACCCTTGCCGCTGTCCTCCTTCCGCGGCTGAGGACACCCCCGTGACCAGTGGCCCTTCTCGTTGCAATTCTTGCAGCGGGTGACCTTCATGAGCCTGAGGATTCTCTGACTCGTGGCGCCGGCATCCCTTGGCCTGTCTCCTCGGCCTCGGCCGCGCGCGCGGCCTCGGCCGCCTGCGCCGCCTCGGCCGCCCCCACCACGGCGTCCGTCGTCGTCGCCCCGGCGAGGTCGTGCACCGTAGAACTCGCGGTCCTGCTTCGCCGCGCGCTTCAGGTCCTTGTTCTGCTTCCAGGACCTGCGCTGCACCTTGCCTGTCATCTGCACGAAGGCTTCGGTGGCATCGTCCTCGTCGAGATCCAGATCCTCAATCTCCGCCAAAATGGCCATGAGGTCTGTCTCGGATAGCTCCTCATCTTCGTCTGGATCCTCTCCCGACTCGTCGTAGTACGATTCTTCGTCCTGTCGAGCGGTCCCGGAGCCCGAGACCTGGTAAGCCTGGGAGGACGAGTGAGGAAGAGGGAGAGAGCTGTGGCCTCGCCCGCCCTCGCCGTCTTCTGCGGCCAGGACTGGGTGCGAAGCACTGCTGCCAGGCAGCAGTTTCTCGCCGCTGCCGTAGTCGAGCTGCCTGAGAGCCCAGGCCACGTCCCTGTAGTCCAGGCTGCCCTTGGTGAGGGCGCGCAGGTTATGTTGACCTTGCGCGCTCAGTCCCGCACCCTCCTCGAGCATGAGACCCTTCATCTTATCCGACATCCATGTCGTGGCTCTCGGCGTCGGTCATCTGCTGATCGCGCCTCGCTACGAACTGCGTGAGGCTCTCCTTCTGGCCCTTCGTGCACTCGAACAGTGCCCTGCGACCCGCTCGGCGCATGTCGTCGCCCTCTCGCTGGCCGCTCATGAGGTCCTTTCTCTCGAGGAGAGTGCCCAGCCAGCGGGGCCCGCACAGCACGTTCTCGCTGATGTCCTCGAACTTCGCCTGCATCGTCCAGTCGAACAGCTTCAAGAAGCGCTCCGACCGCCTCCACAGCTGCACGTCAGTGTTGCGGTTCCACCGCTGGATCGCCTTTTTCCACAGGCGGTAATGGCCCCATCCTGGCCAGGTAGGTGGGTCTGAGTAGTCACCTTTTGACCAGCCGCCCTCGTTCCAGTTGTGGTTCCTCCAGCCGCCCTTGTCGTCGTCCTTCCAGTCGAAGTCTCTGACGCCGTCTCGCTTGGTGTCCTGCTGCTGTCGGCCCCCGGGGCCCCACTTGCTCTCGTCAGGCTCCGGCTGTCCACTCTTCCATGGATCGCGGCCGTCGCTCCAGGGATCCTGACCCCTCGAGCTCTCCTGCCGGCCGCTCTTGGTGCCGCCGTAGTCGTCGTCTGCGCCGGCGGCGCTATGGCTGAGCCCTGGGCCGAGGTTCTTCACTGCGTCCTTCACGGCCTGCTGGATCAGCTGCTTCAGCTGCTCCGTGACCTGTGGGCTCGAGCTCGCTGCGCCTCCGACGGGTGGCGGTGGCGCCGTCCCCTCCCCAGCCCCCTCTGATTGGGCTGAGCGCCCTCCGCCAATGACGGCGTACGTCTCGTTCTTCTCGTCTCCTGGGCCAGTGTCATCTGGCCCTGGCATCAATGCCTGCCGTGGATCCGCGCTCTGTCCAGTCCGGTGAGAGCAGCGCCCGCGCAGCCGCCCGAGCTGCCCCCGGCACCACCGCTGATCAGCGGTGCCTGGAGGCGCCCATGCATGCCGCGCCGAACACTGCTCCGCTACCAACTGTGGCAGCAGCAGGATAAGCAGATGCATTTTGGCCTTGAGCCACAATGTGGCAACGACAGTACATCCTTCCCTGAAACACGTACGAACAATCCTGGCCTCCCGTGAGCTGGAATGTTGGGCTTCACGGGAAAGAACATTATGCTAAACCTATATCGATAAAACAAGAGCCTCTCCACAAACAGGACCCGAAGAGGGCCCGAAGAGGCAAATGCACTGTTTTTGCGAAGAGGGCCCGAGGAGGCAAACGCACGGATTCTGCCTCAGTAGCCGAGAGAGTTGGAAAGACTGTGGCACTACCGCCTCTGCGGGTTCCCGACCGCCCAGGACGGGCCAGGAGGCCGCCAAGACCGCCCTAAGTCGGCCCAGGAGGCTCCTAGGACTGCCCGCAGACGGTCCAAGGGGACTCGAGGAGGAGGAGGAGGAGGAGGAGGAGGAGGAGGAGGAGGAGGAGGAGGAGGAGGAGGAGGAGAGGGAGGAGGAGGAGGAGGAGGAGGAAGAAGAGGAGGAGGAGGAGGAGAAGGAGGAGGAGGAGGAGGAGGAGGGAGGAGGGAGGAGGAGGACAACCCAAGAGGCCTCTCCCGAGAGCTGCAGAGGCCCCCAGGAATGCCCCAAGAGAGGAAATCCAAACTCACAGGGCGAGCCTGCCCCGAAAGACGGCGCCATAGAGACCGCCAGCAGGCCTCCAAGAAGCCCCCAGAAAGCCCGCCATAGAGGCCCAAAAAGCTCCCACAAGAGGCCCCCAAGAGGCCCCAGGAGGTCACAAAAATACCGCCTAGAAGTCCCCAAGAGGCCTCCGAAGAGACCCGGGATCGGAAATACTGTTCGAACCAGGCGGGGCGGGTACATGAGCTCCCAGCACATATCCAGGGCCATCCAGGCCTCCAAATCCACTTCCGAACGCCTCAAAGATGCCCCAGGTGCTTCCTAAGACGGCTCCAGAAGAGCTCATACACGGCCAAGGGGCCTCAGACGGTTCCAAGTGGCCACGGAGCCTCCCGAGAACCCCGAGAGGCCCAAACGATTCAAAACATAGAATGGCATCAAATGATGAATGCCTGTTTCGCATGTTCATTTCCGATAGGCTTCGGCGGCCTCAAGATGGCTCCAAGATCGCCCAAGAGAGCCCCAAGAGGGGCCCAGAAGCGCTCCAAGACGGCTGCGAATGCCTCCAAGACCGCCGCAAGTGCATCCCGATGGAGAGCATCCGCTGGCTCTGCTTGCAACATCGCCTTCTGAAAGCAAACGCCGCCGCCCCGAAGTGGAGGGCCTTCCGCAGCCCAAAAACTCAACGAATCCACACTGGAAGCGTAATCACGATGCTTTTCCCTGAGGGTAATTATCTAGATTTGGAGCCTATTTGGAAGGACCGAAAACGCCCGCGCTGCAGCGGGAGCACGTTTTGGAACAACCAGAGGCGCAGAAATGGGGCCATCGTTGCAGCGGGAGCAACATTTTGAAGGACCGAAAAAGAATCGGATTGCCAAAACACACATATGAAAACAAGAAAATGAGGCCGGCGCTGCAACGGGAGCACGATTCGGAACGAACGGAGGCGCGGAAATGAAACCAGCGCTGCAGCGGGAGCACGATTCGGAACGAGCGGAAGGCCGAAAATGAGGCTAACGCTTCAGCGAGAACAACCTTTGGAAAACCAGAAACAACAAAACGAAAACCCAGTTCCCGGGAATCCTGCGTACAAAACAATACGCAGAAGGGGAGCCGAATATCTTCCGGACGTCATCAGGGGAGAGAGGAGAGCAGTAGTCATGTAGTCGATCGTGTACTCTGTAAAGGGGGAGGGGGAGGCAGAGGGGAGGGAGGCCCTGAGATCCTGGCGCCGCACTCCTCCCGTCACACCGGGCGTCTTCGCCAGCGCCCCGGGGCCCCGGGGCCCTCACGGATCGCTCCAGCCCGAGCAGTGCCGCAGCGAGGTGGGGTCTGGGTCTCCTGCCCGCGATCGTCTGCGATGCCGTGGACTCGTTTCGCGGCGCCGGACCTCCGGGGGCGGGAGGGGAGGCGAGGGAGGGGACGACCTCCGGGGGAGAGGGGCCTCCCCCCCGCGAGGAGGGTCGGCCCCAGGGGGGGGAGGGAGGGAGGGGAGGGGAGGCAAGCTAGGTGCGCTCACGTCATATCTGACATCCTACCCCTCCCATCCCATCCTTTACCATGGCGCAGATCCCCTCTCTACTCGCACAGTCGGATGTCAAGCAGGGCGATGATCCCGAAAGGGTACGCGATGCATTGTAGAGCACGGCATGGCATGGCGTAGAAGAGCACCGCGAAGTACGGGAGGGGAGGGGAGGGGAGGCTCTCACGGGGGAGGGGGGACAGATCTCAGAGGGGGGCGGGGGCGGGCGGGCACGAGCACGGCGGAGCTCCCGTGCCGCACTTGCCCTCGGCCGTCATGTTCTCGGTCCCCTTGGCCGCCTTGTCGATGACCACCTGGCGCGCGCGCGCGGGGCCCGGGCCGCACGGGGCCCGGGGGCAGCGGCGGAGCCTCGAGAGGGGAGGACGGGAGCTGCTCGGGACGGCCCCGGGAGCTCCGGGGCCGCTCGCCTCCCTCTCTGTGAGGAGGGAGGAGGGAGGAGGAGGAGGAGGAGGAGGAGGAGGAGGAGGAGGAGGAGGAGGAGGAGGAGGAGGAGGAAGAGGGGAGCGAGGAGGAGGGAGGAGGAGGGGAGGAGGAGGGAGGAGGGGAGGGGGGAGGACAAGTTAGGTGCGCTCGCGTCAACATCTGACATCCTACCTCTCCCTCCCATCCCTTACCATGGCGCTGATTTTCTCTATCCGCGGACGCGTGTCGTAGCGGACCTGTGGCTCCACGCGCGTGTGCGTAGTGGGTGGTGGTGCGCGTGCGTGCGTGCGTGTGTGCGTGGTTGTGGTTGTTGTGGTGGTGGTGTGTATGTGTGTGTGCGTGTGTGCGCGTGTGCTGTGGTGTGACGTGGTGTGGCGTCTTGGTGGTTTGGTGGTGGGCCACGTGCGTACGTGCGTGATGGCGGTGGTGGTTGTGGCGGTGGTGGTGGTGGTGTGTGTGTGTGTGTGTCTGCGTGTGTGCTGTGTGTGCGTGTGCGTGTGTATGTGTATGTGTATGTGTATGTGTATGTGTATGTGTATGTGTATGTGTATGTGTATGTGTATGTGTACGTGTGTGTGTGTGTACGTGTGTACGTGTCTGTGTCTGTGTATGTGTATGTGTATGTGTATGTGTATGTGTATGTGTATGTGTATGTGTATGTGTATGTGTATGTGTATGTGTATGTGTATGTGTATGTGTATGTGTATGTGTATGTGTATGTGTATGTGTATGTGTATGTGTATGTGTGTGTGTGCGTGCGTGCGTGCGTGCGTGCGTGTGTGTCTGTGTGTGCGCGCGTGTGATGTGGTGTGACGCGGTGTAGCGTGGTGGTGGTGGGTGGGGTAGTGCGGTGGTGGTGGCGGTGCGCGGTGGTGGTGCGCGTGCGTGCGTGCGTGCGTGGTGGGTGGAAGTGGCGGTGGGTGTGCGTGCGGCGGGGCGGGGCGTGGTGCGGCGCGGTGGTGGCGGGCGGATGGGCGCGCGAGAAAGAGGCCCGCGCTGGGGCGAGAACGCCATCCTGAACGACGGAGGCAAAACACCGATCCGAAAATGAGGCCCACGCTGCAGCGTGAGCACGATTCGGAACGATTCGGGAGCAGAAATGAGGCCGGCGCCTCAGCGAGAGCAGCATTTTGAAAAAAAACGCAGGCGAAAACCCAACTCCCGGGAATCCTGTGTGTAACAGTACGCGGGGGGGGTCTAATATTTTCAGGCCGCCTCCGGGGGAAGAGGGAGAGTAGTATTCATATTGAGTAATTTGTGGAGCGAGGAGGAGGGAGGAGGAGGAGGAGGAGGGAGGAGGAGGGGAGCGAGGAGGAGGGAGGCCAGAGAACGGAGGATCGATGGAGGAGGGGACGAGGGGAGGATGACACTCCAAGAGAGCCATGTGCCGCCCACGGAGGCCTCCCCGAGCCCTCCCTCCCTGCTCCCTCCTCCTCCTTGCTCTGTCCGTCTACTCCTCCCGCTCCCGCCCCACGGCCCCCCGGAGCCCCGCCCAACCCAGGGAAGCTCCCAGAGACCTCCTTCCTCCTCCCCCCTCTCCCTTCTGCAGTGAGACAATCTGAATGACAATCCCCCTGCTCCCTGGAAGTTGTCCGGGAGATCTCCTGCCCCCTCCGCGTGCTGCTCACACACTGGATCTCAAAAGTCGGTCTGTCCTACGTGTGGTGTTGCACCATCTGGTTGTTCTCGTTGTTTCGACATGGTGCTCCCGCTGCAGCGTGGGCCTCATTTTCGGATTGGCGCTTTGTTCGCGTCGTTCAGAAAGGCGCTCTCGCCGCAGCAAGGGCCACTTTTCTGGATCCGAGTCTTGCTTCAGGGTGGTCCCCCTCCTCGTTTCCCCTCCACCGCCTTCCCCTGGTCCTCCTGTTCCTCCCGCTCCTTCCACTGCAGCTCCTGCTGCTGATGCTGTTCGTATCGCCCCAGCGCGCGGGCAATGTTTCTGGATCCGAAACTTTCTTCATCGTTGTCGCCTCCCTGATCTCCCCTCCTCCGCCTTCCCCTGATCCTCATTATCCTCCCGATCCGTCCGCTTCAATTCCTGCTGCTGCCTTTCGTCCTCGTCCGCTTCCTCCCGCTCATCCTCTGCTCACCCGCCGCCTCCTCCTCATGTGCACGCAGCTCCCGCTTTTCCGATCGCGCACAACACGAAGTGGTCTTTCTGTGGGAGTCGCAGGTCGGCTATGACACGCGTCCGCGGGTAAAGATAAATCCGCGCCATGGGGAGGGATGGAACGGAGGGATCAGAGGTCAGATGAGGCGCCAGGGCACCTAAGTTGCCTCTATCCCCACCTCTCCTCCTGCTGCCCCCCCCCTCCTCCTCCTCGACGGGGACGAGGAGGCCCCCGAGCTGGCCACCTGGATGTTGCCAGGGCAGGAGCCGTCGTTGACCTCTAGGAAGATGGCGGTGGCCTGGTCCCGCATGGTCTTGACCCACCCGCACACGCTCACCTCGGCGGTGGAAGACCAGCTTCCCGCGCCCTCCTCCTGCTTCTCCAAATAGTCATCTCTCCTTCCTCAACCTCCTCCTCCTCCTCCTCCTCCTCCTCCTCCTCCTCCTCCTCCTCCTCCTCCTCCTCCCCATCCTCCTCCCCTATTCCTTTTCCTTATGAATAACTCCTCCCTGTCGCACTCCGAAGCCAGTCGGAGGGGCGGGCCAGGCGGTTCGCCTGAGACTTCTTTACCATTTCAGGGCCTCTGGCCTAAACACTTGCAAACGGCTTCACAGATGGAAGGCGGGTCGCTTCCAGCATCTAGCTCTCGCCTCAGCGCCGCGCTCAGTCGTTTCAACTTTGCAAGACTTTCACGGATTGACGGCGGGTCGTTTTCCAAAATTTGGCTCTCGCCTTAGCGCCGCGCACATTCGTTTTTAACAGTTCCAAAAGCTACACGGGTTGAGGGCTGTTCCTTTTTAAAATTTAACTCTCGCTTCAGCGCCGCGCACATTTGTTTAAAACATCTGCAAGAGGTTCACAGATTGACGGCGGCTCCTTTTCAAAATGTCGTTCTCGCCTTATCGCCCAGCATACTCGTTGTGAAAAATCCAGCTTTTTCACGAATAGAGGGCCGTTCCTTTTGAACTGTTGGCTGTTGCCTTAGCGCCGCGCACCTTCGTCCCAGAGCTCATGGATTGGGGGCAGATCCTCTTCAGTATGTGGCTCTCGCCTTACTGCCGCGCTGTCGTTTCAAAAATTTTCAAAAACTTTACTGGTTCTCCTGGTGAACCCACCAGAAATGGCGTTCTGGAACGATTCCGGACTGTCAGGACGCAACAGCCACGTTGATTCGCGGTGTTGTAGTCCCCGGATTGTTTCTGACAAGACTCAGGACCGTCAAGGCGCAGCAGTCTGGTCGACCCGTTGGGTTAAAGTCATGAGAGTAGTTTCTTGGCACGCTTCAGGATTTTCACACGGTTGTCCCCCAACGGGGCAATTCCCTCAGTGGAAATGAACCCGTGTAGGGGCCTACAACGAGGGAGCTTGGAGGGAGGGTGTATTCCAACATCGTTGATGAGTCCGGGGTCTGTACTGGTTCTGTTCGTCCTCCTCCTCTTACTCCTCCTCCTCATCCTCATCCTCATCCTCATTCTCATCCTCATCCTCATCGTCCTCCTCCTCCTCCTCCTCCTCCTCCTCCTCCTCCTCCTCATCCTCCCTCCTCCTCCTCCTCCTCCTCCTCCACCTCCTCCTCCTCTCCTCCTCCTCCTCCTCCTCCTCCTCCTCCTCCTCCTCCTCCTCCTCCTCCTCCTCCTCCTCCTCCTCCTCCTCCTCCTCTTCCCTCCTCCACTCCCGTTCCTTGTGAATTAACTCCTCCCTGTCGCACCTCGAGGCCAGTCGGAAGGGCGGCCTGGGCGTTTCGCCCGAAACTGCATTACAAATTCATGCACCTCAGGCCTAAAATCTGAAAGAAACAAAAAAAAAAAATGACACAGATGGAGGGCAGGTCGCTTCCAGCCTGTGGCTCTCTCGCAATAGCGGCGCGCACATCAGTTTTTAACTGTGCGAGGGCTTCACGAATTGAGGGCGGGGGGCTTCTTAATGTGGCCCTCGCCTCAGCGCCGCGCACATTCGTTTTTTTGTTTTAAGTTTGCACGCGTTTTACTGTTTGGGAGGCGGGTGGTCGTCAACATGTGGGTTTCGCTTTGGCGCCGCGCACAGCGGCTTCCGAAATCTGCAAAAGCTTCACGGACTGAGGGCGGCTCCTTTTTCAAAACGTGGCTCTCGCATTATTGCCGTGCACAATCGGTGTAACAAGTTGCACGAGCCTACACGGATGCTCATGGTCAATGTACTTCAAAAGGGCGTTGTGGAACGATTCAGGAGTCTGGGCGTAGCGATTACTTTGATTCGCGGTGTTGAAGTCCCATGAGCGGCGTTCTGGTACAATTCAGGATCGTCAAGACGCAGCAGTCTGGTTGATTTGTGGCGCTGAAGTCCTGGGAGCGGCGTTCTGGCACGCTTCGGGATTTTCACACGGCTGTCCCCCAACGGGGCAGTTCCCTATGTTAATGAACCCATGCAGGGGCCTACAACAAGGGAGCTTGGAGGGAGGGTGTATCCCAACATCGTTGATGAGTCTTGGGCGTACATTTGTCTTCTTCCTCCTCCTCCTCCTCCTCCTCATCCTCTTCCTCCTCCTCCTCCTCCTCCTCTTCCCTCCTCCATTCCTTTTTCTTATGAATAACTCCTCCCTGTCGCACCTCGAAGCCAGTCGGAAGGGCGGACCGGGCGTTTCGCCTGAAACTTCAATACCATGTATGAGCCTCAAGCTTAAAAACTGCCAATCGCTTCACCAATGGAGGGCGGGTGGTACTCAAAAGGTGGCCCTCGCCTCAGCGCCGCGCACATTCGTGTTTTGAAGTTTGCATG
This sequence comes from Prorocentrum cordatum, assembly GCA_963575745.1. Taxonomy (NCBI): domain Eukaryota; class Dinophyceae; order Prorocentrales; family Prorocentraceae; genus Prorocentrum; species Prorocentrum cordatum. The sequence continues at coordinate 36,480 of CAUYUJ010007672.1, forward strand.
AGTTTCGCAGATTGATGGCGTGTCGTTCTCAAAATGTTGATCTCGCCATCGCGCCACGCACACTCGTTTCAAACACCTAAAAAGAGCTCCACGGATTGTGAGCGGGGGGGGGGTCCAAAAGCAACTCTCGCCGTAGCGACGTGCACCTTCGTTTGGACAGATTCCAGCAGCAAGAGCTCCACGGATTGAGGGCGGCTCATTTTCAAAACGTGGCTCTCGCCTTATTGCCGTGCACATTCGCTGTAACAAGGTGCACGAGTTTCACAGAGCCTCATAGTCGACATACCAGAATTGGCGTCTTGGAGCGATTCAGGACTGTCAGGGCGCAACAGCTACGTTGATTCACGGTGCTGACGTCCCTAGAATGGCGTTCTGGCACGGTTCACAATCGCCGAGACGCAACAGTCAGGTTAACTCGTGGCGTTGACGTCCTGAGAACGGTGTTCTGGCACGCTCCATGATTTTCTCACACGTTGTCCCCCCCAAACGGGGCAATTCCCTCAGTGGAACTGAACCCTTGCAGAGGCATATGAAGAGGGAGCTTGAAGGGAGGGCGTATCCCAACACCGTTGATGAGTCTTGCATTTACACTCGTCCCCCTCCTCCCCCTGCTCCTCCTCTTCTTCCTCCTCCTCCTCCTCCTCCTCCTCCTCCTCCTCCTCCTCCTCCTCCCCCTCCTCCTTCACAGCTCCTGCTCAGTTTCACCCCCTTCTTCTCCCCCGCCTGCATCACACTCCTTTTTCCACCTCACCTCCTCCCCCCGCTCCTCCCCCGCTCCTCCCTCTCCTCCGCAGCATATGAAATCCATTGGGTACAATAGGGGCTCGACAACAAAAAACCTTCCGCGAGAAACAGCCCTGAGACCCCAGGACGTCCATTGGCCTTTGGCTTGGGAACGGCGCGCCTTCCATCGCCAAACCATCGAAACCCACGAGACCCAGGGCACCCTGGAGTCAAGCAGGGTGCTTCTTGGCATGGGCCTCCACTGTAGTGGCTGGGTGGTGGGGGGAGGGAGGAGACCTCGAAAGGCGCGCGCGCGAAGACGGCGAGGGCGCCCGCGCCGCGCGTGAAGATCTCTTCGTGGTCTGAGCGTGCCTCCCCCCCGTCGCCACCCCCCGCGGCCGCTCGGGACCCTCCTGGGGCCGCCTCCTGGAGGGTTCCAAAGAGGGTTTTTGAGGGGAGGGGGGGTTCCAGAGAGCCCCCCAGGGGCCTTGGAACCTCGTCAGAACAGGGGGTGCGAAGCCCCTGGGGGACCCCTCCTGGAAAGCCCCCTCCCCCAAAAACACCCTTTGGAACCCTCTGGGCCTGGGCCGCTCCTGGAACCGCCCCCCCCAGCTTGCGACCCTCTGGCTCACTGCCTCCTGCTGGGTGGCCCGCGCCGCCCAACTGCGCGACGGGCTTCCGGGCTCGCCTCTCCGCCCCTCCCGCGAGGCCCTAGACACCTGTTCGGCGGCAGTTCGTGGGAGCCTCCCGTGCCGTCTCGTCGGCTCCTGCGAGCCGACGCTGCATCGGTGCTGAATCGACGCCAAGTCGACGCTAGATCGGCGCGATCTCACCAACTCCCAGACGCTTGTCGGCGCCAATCGGCGCTGAAGACAGAATTGCGAGGGAACACGAGGCTCCCACGATTCGCTGGCGGACTCCCCCCCGTCGCCACCCTCCGCGGCCCCCCGCCTGCTCTTCCTGCTGCGCGCGCGGGCTATATGATGGCCCGCGCCCCGCTCTGCTACGACCGCACTGTGCCCCACGCGGCCGCGACAGAGAAAGCGGGCGACGAGGAAGATGAGGAGGACCCCGCCCACCCCGAGCCTCGGTGCCGATCAGCGACTTCCCGCCGTCCGGCGCGTTCAGAATCCTGGCAACGTGCGTCCGCCCGCCTGGCGTTCAGGGGCAGCAGAAGCTCCAGACCCGTGATTGCCCTGTTCAAGGTCGTCCACGGCGGCAGTACAACCGAAAACCGAACGAACCGACAACGAAAGCGAAACCGGCCGAAATCGACAGGGAGAGGGAGACAAGCAGCCTAGAAGGGCGCAGCGACGCGACAACAACACAAGAACCGACAAAACCTAACCGGCTGAACGCACTCGAAGGCGACGCGGTTGAACAGACCGAACCGCGGACAACCTTGTCCTCCCTGTCCCTCATCATTACATTCCCCCCCTCCACCTATTCATCTCTCCCCTCTCGCCACTACCCGTTGCATCCCTTTTTTTGTAAACGAATCCTCAAAATTGCACCAACCAGCGTGTCGGCAGGGCGACATTTATGAGCTTGCTGCTTGCTTGCACGATCCAGACGCTACACCGATGGAGGGCGGACCCTTCCTCAAATGAGGCGCCCGCGTCAGCGCTGAACACATTCGTTTATTAAGACATCCAACAATTACATTGGTGAACAGTGGTCCTTTTTGAAAACGTGGCTCTCGGCTCAACGCAACGCACAGTCGCGGCAAAAGCTCCAAAGTTTCCAGTAGATACTATAGGATGTAGGGCGATGCGCCTTCAAAGCGAGACCTTCGCCCTAACGCTGCCACATCGTCTTAGGAGCTTCCAGCTGCCACACGGATGCAGTGTTGCTCGTTTTCAGAATGAGTTTGCCGCGCTCGCGCTGCGTTGGTTTCGTCTGAACAATTGCCCACGCCTACACGGGTGGATGGCGGCTCATTCCTCCCCAACAATATACACACACACTTTTGCGTCAGCGGCTGGGCAGAGGAACTGGTCCAACGCAATGGCATTAGTGGGTCACACAAAACGCGAATTAAGCCGCAGGGCACGGGAGGAAGAGAAAGAAAGCCCGGCGCGGGCGGGAGGGAGAGGAAGCCAGGCCCGCTCAGAGCAGGGCCAGGCGGCGGCGGGGCAGGCGCCAGGGCGGGGAGCCAGCGGCGGCGGCGAGGCAGCAGCTGGGGGACGGCAGCCGAAAAAAATACACACACACACACACACACACACACACACACACACGCACACACAAATACACAATCTAACTATAACCAAAAAAACTGTGGCCCAGCGTTGTGCACATCCACTTCCACCAAAACCCCCATCGGCCGCGCGGACGGAGGCCGGCACCTGTTCAAAAAGTGGCTCTCGCTGAGGGTCCCTTCATATTGTCAAAACCACAAACTTGAACAGGCGCAAAGCCATATCTTGTGTAACAGAAAAACTCTCGCTGAGGATCCCGTGATTGTGTCAAAACCATATATTCGAACAGGCGCATCCGTTAGAAGGACGGAGGACCGTTCCCTGCAAAGCGGGTCTCCCGCTCGAAGTGCCGCAAACCTCACGACCAGCAGGTTTGCACATGTGTCACGGCTGCACGGATGGATTTTTCTCGGCAAACAATGTTTGGCGCACCCTTTTATAATCGAAGTCTCCGCCACCCTGCGCGGGGCCATGAGTGGTAGCGACAGATGGAGGGCGTTTGTAACGGCTGCACGGATGGAGGGCGTTTTGTCCCGCGGGCCAACTCTTGCACCAGGACTTCCTCCTTGCGTTCTACGGCAGGTTCGTGTCGTACCAACCCCAGCGTTGGTTTTTGACACCGCAGGGATCGTTCAACCTTGAACGATCGGCCGCTGCCGCAACGTCCGATCGCTCAACATCGATCGATTCTGGGTCGCCGGCGGCGTTCAACCTTGAACGCCCGCGCTGGGGTCGCCGCTGGTCGACACGACGCAAACCTACCGTAAATGATTGGATGCCTATCTGGGGTTCTCCTGCTTCTGCCGAGGTGTCTCACCCTGGGAGCGCCCTGAGAGCGCCCGAAGCGCACCCCAGGAGCACCCCGGGAGCACCCTGGGAGCGCTCTGGGAGCGCCCTGGAGCGCTTGGGGAGCGGCTGGGAGACCCCTGAGATTAAGTCGGGCCTGTCCCCCTACAGGGGGATTTTCGACGAACAAGAAAAAATCCCCCAGAAATACCCCAAAGATGATCCAACAATAGTCTGGGGACTATTTTTTTAGCACTTGTTGACCTTCTTGGGGTATTTTTCGTTAAAGGCTTAACGACTTCTGCCGTCCTTCGACTCGCGCTGGAGCGGCCGCGAAGTGCTCGAACTTTCCCTGGAGATCTCTGGATTTACCTGGATTTACCCAGATTTATCTAGATTTACCTGGATTTACCTCGATTTATCTGCATTTACCTGGGTTTATCTGGCTCGATTCTCACAAGTCGATTGGCGAAAAGTCGACAAGCCCTAAGGGAATTTTGTGATGGGCCTATTTTCCACCACCACTACCATATGTAGGAGAGGTAGGAGGAGGAGGAGGAGGAAGAGGAGGAGGAAGAGGAGGACGAGGAGGAGGAGGAGGAGGACCTCCTCATCCTGCCTTCCCCCCCGCCCTACATATGGTAGTGGTGGTGGAAAATTTGCCCATCATTTTGGGGGGTATTTCTTATTCTTCGTCGAAGATCCCCCTGTATGGGGACACGCCCGACACAACCCTGAGAGCTCTCGGGCGCCCCGGGCGCGCCCCGGGAGCGCCCCGGGAGCGCCCCGGGAACCGGGCCTGCCGGACTCTCGCCCGGGTGGGGCGGCCGTGGGCGCCTGGAGCTGCTTCTGCACCACACCGCGAGCAGAGCATCGCTTTACGCCCGCACGCCTGCACACACCGCTCGCACACCGCACGGCCTGCACCACATGGCTTGCACCACGTGGCTGACTACCTACCAGACCACCCCAACCCAACCCGAAGACCCGAATTTGACCCGAATTTCGGGTTGGGGGGGGTACGGGTTCCATGTGTTTTTTCAACGTTCCCCGACCCCCCCCCACTGGAAATGAAGGGCAAATCGAAGCCTTCGGGTTGGGTTGGGGTGGTCTGGTAGGTGGTGAGTGGCTCTCACCACGCAGGTGGCACCGCCCATCCTGCAGCGCACACCACCGCTGACACGGCACTGCTGGCACCACCTCGCGCAGCCGGCAAGACCCACGGCTTGCAGCAAGCCGGGCTTGCCCCACCCAGCTTGCTCCACACGGCTTGCGCCACCATGGCTTGCACGCCCAGGGTGCAGAAGCTCGCTGACTGAGCCTACGCTGGCACCCAATTGTGTCAAAACGGCCTCCGCCTCCTCCTCCTCCTCCTCCTCCTCCTCCTCCTCCTCCTCCTCCTCCTCCCCTCCTCCTCCTCCTCCTCCTCCCCCCCTCCCCTCCTCCTCCCCCCCTCCTCCTCCTCCTCCTCCTCCTCCTCCTCCTCCTCCTCCTCCTCCGCCTCCTCCTCCTCCTCCCTGTCGCATCCCGAGGCCAACTTTTGGGGCGGGCCGGGCGCTTCGCCTGAGACTTACTCACCACTTATGACTCTGAAGCTTCAAAAGTGGCAACAGCTTCACAGATGGAGGGCAGGTGGTTTTCAAAAGGTTTTGAAAATTTGCAACAGCTTCACGGATTGAGGGCGGGTGGTGTTCAAAATGTGGCTCTCGCCTTAGCGCCGCGCACACTGGTTTTAAAAACTTGCCATAGCTTCACGGATTGAGGGCGGGTGATTTTCAAAATGTGGCTCTCGCCTTAGCGCCGCGCACATACGTTCCAAAAATTTGCAAGGGTTTCACGGATTGAGAGCGGTTCATTTTGAAAACTTGGCTCTCGCATTAACGCCGCGCACATTCGTTTACAAATTGCAAGAGTTTTACGGATGGAGGGCGAGGATATTCACAATGTGGCTTTCGCCTTAGCGCCGCGCACATTCGTTTTAAACATTTGCAAGAACTTCACGGATTGAGGGCGGGTGGTCTTCAAAATGTGGCTCTCACCTTAGCGCCGCGCACATACGTTTCAAATATTTGCAAGAGTTTCACAGCGGTTCTTTTTGAAAATGTGGCTCTCGCCTTAGCGCAGCGCACATTCGGTTTTCAAATTTGGAAGAGATTCACGGGCTCCCATGATCAACGTACCAGAAATTGTGACTTGGATGCAGCCAGGATCATGCGGGTGCAACAGTCATGTTGAATCGTGCTGCTGAAGTCCCAAAGGCGTTCAGGCACGATTCCGGATCGTCAAGACGCAGCAGTCAGGTTGATCTGTGGCGTTGAAATCCCGAGCACAATGATTTGGCATGCTTCAGGGTCTTCAAACGGTTACCTTCCAACGAGGCAGTTCCCTCAATGGAAATGAACCGCTGTATGGAGCCTATGAAGAGGGACCTTGGAGGGGGGTAATTCCAACATCGTTGATGACTCTTGAGTTTACACTGGTCCTCCTCCTCCTCATCATCCGCCTCCTCCTCCTGCTCCCCCTCCAACTCCTCCTTATCCCCCTCCTCCTCCTCATCCTCCTCCCCCGCCTCCTCCTCCTCTTCCTCCTCCTGGAAATGAACTGCACTGCCTTATCGCGCCTCTTCGAGCTGGAAGGGTGGCGGCTCCTTTTCCAGACGATGCTCTCGCACACCCAATGGCTGGCTCACTCCAAGGCCGCACTGACGGCATGCTTGCCTAACGGTGCGGTTGGGAATCTTGCTTTTTTGTGACACCGAGCTCACGCAAAACAAAATGTAGGAAATCACGAAACATCGTCTCCTAGATTTCACATGTGCGAATGTGTCGAACGAAACCGACACAACGAGCTGTAGAAAAACACGGACCACGCAGTCCTACAATTGGATTGGCCACGAACCACGCCTTCCTACAATTGGCTGTCCTACTTCGCCGTTAGCCAACACACCGTTCGCGCGTCTACGGTCACTGGGCGCTTGTCCTTCCACGGGGCGCCTCTGGCAGCGAAATGGAGCGGCTGCTGGGACGCGGAGGAGGAGAAGGAGGAAGGAGGAGGAGGGAGGAAGGAGGAAGGAGGAGGAGGAGGAGGTGGAGGAGGGAGGAGGGAGAAGGAGGAGGAGGAGGAGGGAGGGGGAGGAGGAGGAGAAGGAGGAGCAGCAGGAGGACGGAGGAGGGAGGAGGAGGGAGGAGGGAGGAGGGAGGAGGGCGAAATGAGGAGGGTCTTGGGACGGAAGGGTGTATTGCAGCATCGTTGATGCATCTTGTGTGTGTGGTGCCCGTCCTCCTCTCCGTCCTGCCCCTCCCCCATCATCTGCTTCCTCGTCCTTCTGCTCGCATGGTTCCTCTTATCTGCCGTCGGTCTTCGTCCCCATGCCCCGTCTCTTACCATCCACACCCGCCCCCTCCGTCTCTGCCTCCGCCTCCTTCCACCCTCGTCCTCCTTCGCCCTCCTCCGTGTTCTCTCATGCCGTCCCTCCAGGTTCCCATGGATTGACGCTGCGGGTGCTCATCCCCTGCATTCGCACCGCAGTGATGGGGGAGGGGGAGCGAGGTGGAGGAGGAGCGAGGTGGAGGAGGAGGAGGAGGAGGAGGAGGGGGAGGAGGAGGAGGAGGAGGAGGAGGAGGAGGGGGAGGAGGAGGAGGAGGAGGAGGAGGAGGAAGAGGAGGAGGAGGAGTAGACAGGGGAGGAGGAGGAAATGGGGAAGGAGGAGGAGGAGGAGACAGAGGAGGCGGAGGGAGGGCGGCGTCGGCACGACTCTTTCGGAGGAGGAGGAGGAGGAGAACGAGGAGGAGGAGGAGGAGGAGGAGGAGGACGAGGAGGAGGAGGAGGACGAGGAGGAGGGACAAGGGCCGACTTCCCACAGTAAAAGCGTCTCGCTGATCCCGCGCCACCCTCCCAACACATGCGCGACACCCGAGACTCAGTATAGGCACTGGTCGCCATCAGATGGACAGCCGCGGATGGTCAGCATGGGCACAACGTGTGCCACGCGCACGAGGTCACGCGCGCCAGGTGCGCCGAGCACGCCTGACAAGCCAGGCGCACATGGCGCGCCAGGCACGCCTGGCGCGCTGGGCGCGCGACGACAGCAAAACGTGTACCACAGCAAGTGGCAACACACGTCAGCAGTCATGGTGGGACCCCAACGTTCCCAGACAAGAGCCTCTGCAGAGTGACGGCGGTGTGGTTGACATCGTGCACGGTGTTTCCGCCCTCCATAAACGCACAGTGGCGTTTGGCAGGGATGATGTGCTGGGGCGCAGCGAACTGTATTTTACATCACGTGCACGGATGAGTGGCATGTCACAGAGCGCCATAGCGCCGCGCACATCGTACCAAAAGCAACCTGTCATTACATGGACGGAACGCGTGCCGTTCCTGAAATGTGACTCACGCCTCGGCACCGCGCACATTCGCACGCGCCGCCGTATGCCGAGTACTGCCTGGCACGCTCTCTTCGTGTCTTCTAAGCGCCCCCCCCCTCCTCCCAGTCGCGCAGTGCTGCATGCTCCGACCACCCCCCCCTCCCTCGAAGCACCTTCGGCCGACGCACCCAGGAGGGCCTGGAGACGCCCCACGATGGGCCCAGAACCACCCAATAAGGCCTCAGGAGGCCCCCCACGACAGCCCCAAGAGACCCCCCAGGCAGCCGGGCGGGGCCCACGACGGCGCAGGGCAGCATCAAGATGGGTCAAGTGCGAGGCGGGGATCTATCCACATCCACCGCCTGGAAACCGACGTCATGGTGCCCCAGCGGGCGGTGGATATGGATATATTTTGGCCCCCAGTGGGCCGAGAATGTCCACATCCAGCGCCTGCTGATGCAACCCGAACATCGATTCTCCAGGCGGTGGTCATGCACAAATTCCCGCCTCGGATCACAAGGGCCCAGAGAGAGTCCCAAGAGGGCCCCACCGGAGCCCAGGACAGCGCCACGACGGCCAGAGCAGACGCCCACGAGAACAGCTCAAGGAACGGAG
>CAUYUJ010007673.1:0-45146 GCA_963575745.1 Prorocentrum cordatum
CCCCCCCCCCCCCCCCCTGGCTGGCTGCAGCGGGGGGGGGAGGGGGAGGGGGGCTTCCCATCAGTTTTGAAATCGGCAGGGCAGTTCCGTTCGCGGAATTGGGCGCCCTGGCGCGGGCGGCCGAACGACCCCTGCAGCGGGGCGCCCTGGCCACGCAGTCGCCGCCTCAAAAACTGCCTGTCGACGCCGGCGGCGCGCAAATGCGGCGCCGAACAACGCGCGCAGCGCGCGCGCCAAAGTGCACCCGGGGCGCCGCCAGAGATGCAGCGGCGGCCGCGCTGAGGCTGCCGAAGCTGAACCACGGCCCGCGCTGGGGCGCGCCGCGGCCGAGACAGCAAGGTCGGGCAGCGCGCGCCACCCCGCCGACGACGATGGCGAATATAGCGACGACGACCCCGGCGAGTTCGACACGGGCTCCTCCGTCGTTCCTCCTCCTCCTCCCCCTCCTTCTCCTCCTCCTCTGGCCTTCTCCCCTGCGCCCCTTCCTGCCCGAGCTCCCCCTCCGCGCGAAACTTCCTCGAACCTCCTCCTCTCCCACCTCGCCCTCAGCGTCGTCGCCCTGATTCCTCCTGGCCGCCCCTCTTCCCCCGCCCCTCCCCCTGCCTCCTTTGCGCCGCCCCCCCCTCCCTGATTTTCATGCCTCGTCGTCGTCGTCGTCGCCCCCCGCCCCCATCCTCGCGGTTTCTGCGCCCCCGCCTCCTCGCGACCCCGCCCCCCTCATCCACCCCGCCCCCCCGCGCGGCCCCACTAGAGACTTCATCCCGGTTCAGCGCTGAAGACTGTAGTAGTGGCGTCAAGCGCAGGATTCGACTGACCCGCTCTAATTAATGACATGATGTGAGAGCCTCACAGGGAAGGGCCCCCACTCGATACTTTCTCGCGACTCGCCCGCAGACAAGGCAGGCGGGTGTCCGCGGGTAGAGCCATGCGCGTTATATATCTGCCACCTAGCCCCGGGCGCGAAATGCACCGACCTCAATGCTCCCGCGTTCCCCGCGCGGCTGGGGCCCTAAATGCTCGAACGCACCAAGCGCCCCCGCGCGCCCCCGGGCTGCGTCGCGCGACTGCCCCAAAGGCCAGGGCCCCGAGATGCGCCCGAGAGGGTCCGAGGTGCCACCCAAGCGGCCCGCGAGCGCCCCGGGCCCCTCAAGTTGCACGCGCGATGGCCCAAGACGCCCCAAGCGGCCCCAAGGGCGCTCCGAGGGGACTTCCAAGAGTGCGCCAAGAAGCCAGGATCACTCATGTTCAAACTAACATGTGTTCTGCGTTCTCGCGCCCTCGGCCCTCCGACGCTCCAAGACTGCCCAGGAGGCCTCCGACATCGCCTCGAGACGGCCCAGCATGCCCCCAGAAGCTCCCGAGATGACCCACGAGGGCCCCGAGACGGCCCCAGTGCGGAGTGATTGCGGACGCATATATATATATATATATATATATATATATATATCCGACTGAACGTATTTGTTGTTGCCAAGGACGGCACGGGGTCGACATGTTCCCAGATGCGTGCTTCCACGTGCGTCGGCAGAGCTGCGCTTGCTCTGGGCGCGCCGCACGCGTGGCCCACCTGCCCTGGAACACGCGCAATGCTATTCCGAACGCCCGCGATCATGCGACATGCCAGCACTAAGTTCGAGCAAAGCGCGCGCCCGAGCGCGAACACAATCATATGCGGTAGCAGCAGGGCAATGGCAATATTGCACACAAGCGATATGCATTGACGTTGACCATCGACGGAAGATCAAGCCACCGCCGCGCAGGAACATGCCTCCGCGCTGTGGATTTGCAGCGTTCGGCTTCGCTCGCCCATCGCAAGCGCCGCGGTTTGCTTGGCTCGCCCGTGCAAGCTCGCCCCAGGGCGACGGGTCGGCGCGCCTCGCGGGGGAGCCGCGAGCCCCTGCAATTGCATTCGCGAGCTGCGTCGCGGGCAGCCTGTCGCTGGCATCGTCGCCCCGCGCCCCAGCTACTGCCCGCGCTCGTCAACGGCGCCCGCGCGCCCGCTGGCGAGCAGCGCGGTCGCCCTGGCGGAGAAGCGCCCGCGCGGAGGCCCCGTCGCGCGGCGAGAGCCCTGGCGCCGCGGCGACGCAGCAAGCCCGCGCGCAGATTCGCGCAAATCAAACCTGCGCCCAGGTCCCAACGTCGCGCGGAGCGACGCGCGAGGAAAATGCGGGCCCGCGCCAAATCATTGGTGATTGGGTCGCTCGCTTCGGCACGGCGCACTGGCAGAGGTCGAATGCGCCAGCGAAGCAAAACGCTCGATCCTGGAACTTCGCTTCCGGTGTCCGCACCGACGACGCCTCCCTGTCGCCTACCCTCCTGCGCGCGGCCTCGCGCGCCATCGCGGTCGCGCGACGGCCCCGAGCGCGCCCCTCGCGCGGCGGCCCTGCGCCGCGCGACGGGCGTGCCGAGCGCTCCCCTGGCGGAGGCCGAGGGCGAGGGTCAGCAGGCACGCGACAGTTAACAGCCGCCCGATCATGTCCGCGGCCGTCGCTAATAATGCGCCCGACAGGTCAGAATGCTCGCGGCTTCCCCGCGCGCGCGCTGCTCTCCGCGCGCCCGCAGGCGCGCCCGCCGTGCCGCGGCAAGCGAACCGATAGAAAGCGACCGGCCGCGCCGCGACGCTGGCGGCGACGAATCTCCGGGGGCGCCCTGGTCGCTCTTCCCGGGATCGCGCGTGCGCGTGCGTGAACTCGCGGGATCCGTCGCGGACTTCTGCGCCTCGCCAGCTCGGCGCGGGGCCGAGCCAGGCGCGGGCGCGCGGGGCGCGCCCCTTTGTCTCCATCCAGAAAATCAGCCGCGATCGCCAGGGGGCGGGGGGGCAGCGCTGCCGCGGCGACGAATGGTGGGCGGGAAGCACGCGCGGGTAGGACACCCCCCTGCTCCTCTCACGCGCGCCCCCCCTTCCTCGGAACGCCCAAAGACGCTGCTCGGCGGCGAACATCTCGATGCGATCCCCGCGTTTCGCCCGGGCGCCCCGCGGCCGCCCCCGCTCCGCCAACTGTCGCGAGCAGCCTGCGCCGCTCGCGCGGGCGAGCGGAAGCGACGATTGATAACGGCGGTCGCACTGTCGGCGCATATATGTATATATAATATGCGTGGGGGAAGGACTCAGTTGCTGAAGCCCGATCAGGGGCGATGGCCCCCCCCCAGCAATGTCCGGTAAGCCCAGCCCCTTCTCCGACTGCACCCCATTCAATCGCCGACGACCTCTCGCCCCCTCGCCTGGCAATTGCCCGAAGAAAAGGGATCGCGGGGGCGCGGAAAGGCCCAGGGCTGCGCCGTCGGCGGAGGGCGCCGCCCGAAGCACGCCGCAATCCCCCCCCCCCCCTCTCCGACAACCCCCGGCGGCAATCCTCGCTCGCCTCTGCGCCCCCCTCCCGCGGTCTCGGATGGCGCGGAGGGCGGGGCGCTGCAGACGGTCGACAACTGTCGGGGCGGGGGGCGGAAGAGGCAGGAACGCCGCCCATCGTCGGGGGAGCGGGCGGGCGCGCGGCCCGCGAGAGGAGGGCGCCCGGAAGGAGGCGGCGAAGCCTTTTGGAAAGCTCAAATTTTCGATGCGCAAAAACGCGTTCCGAAGCCCCGCTCGGCCCATGCCCGCTCGCACTTAGGGGGCATGCTCCCAGACCAGCATGCAGTCAGCAGCTCCACTCGCGCTGAGCCCCACCTGTGCGCAGACCCACTCGCACTCGAGCCTCCTCACACACGCGCGCATTCGCCCTGCGAGCGGGGCGAATATTGCAGCGCGGGTTCGTGGCCCGCCGCGCGCTCATCGCCGCGGGTCGCCGCGGAGCCGGGCCTGGACAGAGCGCTCAAATCGCCTCGCCGAGCAGCTCTGGCGCTGCGCGGTTGCCTCTACGGCGGCAAATGACGCTTCAATTGCAGACCTCGCGCGGGCGCTCGTGTAATCGAGCTCGGCAATCCTCGCGCGACTGGCGATGGGGGGGCAGTGCTGCGCTGCCTGAATTTGCGCGGGAGCGCCTCCGTCCTTCCGCTAGATTATCCCTCTGTGCTCTCCATGCGTCGACCGGGTCCGCCGCCCCTGGAAGCGCGCCATTCGCGCTGCCATGCATGCGCGACGCGCCTCCGTTCCCTCATCTAAATGCACGTGCACCGTGCCGCCCAGGTCGCCCACCGCAGGCGCCCCCGCCCTGCGCGCGCCGCGCCCCGCGCGCAGGGGGGGGCAATGCCCTCGCCGGCGCAGGGGCGAAGCCTGCCAGCGCCGACCGCCCCCGCGCCACCCCAGAGCACCGCGGCGACAAGAAGCGCTGCTCTTCGAAGCTCCATGGCGAAGCGCGCGGCGTCGCTCAGAACGGTAATGACACAACGACGTGGGCGAGCTCTCCGCAGCGCGGAGGGCGGTCTTCCCGGCGCCCGCGCGACGGCGTCGCGGGGGGGCGGGGCGGCGGCGGGCGCGGCCGATACCTCTCGCGCGCCAAAGTCGTCGGATGCGGGGCCGCCAGCTAGTCGCATGCATCAGAATAATATCTTGGGCGCGGGGGGTGGGCGAACGTCGCCGCGGCGGCGAGAACTCCGCGCCGCGCGAGCACACCCGCCAGAAACGCAAAACAGATGACGCGCGACGTGGCGCGCTCCCAACCTGCCGCGCCGCCCGATGCCCGCGGGCCCATCACTGCCCCGGCGCCCTGACGCGCGCGCGACGTCTTTTCCCGCGACCAGTCCGCGGGCGCGACCTGGGCAGCCGAGCGGCGATGTCTGCTATGGCATTTGCAAGGAGCTCCCGCTGCGACACCTGCTCCTCTTTCAGCTCCACCACCGCCCGGCGGGCGCTCCTGCGCCGCCGCGGGCGCTCGCGCTGGGCGAGGCGAGACCGGGCGTGAAAGGGGGGGTTCCTCTGCGCGACGTCGAAACGCTGCGTCGACGCTCCGCCGTCTGGCTCCACGACGTGCAAATTCAGCAGCGACGTGCCAGCTGGAAGCCCGTCGCAGCGATGATGCGACGCGGCCAACGCAGAAAGGAAAGCTGCCACTTTCATTGCGTGGGCGCCCGCTTGGACTCTGCAGCGGCGCCGCCAAGACCGTCGCGCGCGCTGTTCTCTACCGGCGGCAATCAAGCCAGCTGCGCCCGAACGCCCCCCCCGCGCCCAAGAGCAGGGCCCACGCGCGCGGGCTGGGCGGGCAAGGGAGACGCCGCGTCGAAGAGCGGCAGCGCGCGAGCTCGCGCCGCCCGCCCCGGTCTGGGAGGAGAAACCAAGGGCCCGACGCCGAGCCTGCAGCGCTGCTTCTGCAGAGCGCTCGCGCGGGCCCCCCCGCTGCCCACTTGCCCGCCCTCGCTGCGAGCCCTGGGCCTTGTCTGGCCAGGGCCAGTGCCCAGCTTGGACAGCGCCTCCAATTCGCCCGCGCGGACAAGGCGCGGCCGCGCGCGCCGGCTCGAGCCCCGCGCCTCGACGGCGCCACGTCGCGCGGCGAAGACCGCCGCGGGGCCGCCGCGCCACTGCGCGGGGCGCGACGAGTAGCCGCGGAACAGCGCATACTCTTGCTTTTTTTTTTTTTTTTTTTTTTTTTTTTTTTTTATTTTTTTTTTTTTTTTTCTTTTTAAATGGAGATTTTTTTTTTTTTATTTGTTTTTTTTTTTTTTTTTTTTTTTTTTTATTTTTTTTTCTTTTTTTTTTTTTATTTTTTTTTTTTTTTTTTTTTTTTTTTTTAATGGAGATTTGGCATTGCACCCTTTGAAAGTCTTTGTTGTGGGCCCACCGCGGCAGGTGCGCTCGAAGACGCAGACGCCCACCGTTGTGGGCGGGCACAAATAGGCCACGGTTGCGCGTAGGTCGTGCGCGCGGCAGCGCGACGCGACCGCGGCATCGCTGCGCAGGCGCGGGCCATCGCGCCGTCGCGCGCCGGGGTTGCGTCGCCGCGGGGGGGGGTCGCTGCCCCCTGCGGCGCGTGCGCTTCGCAGGTGTTTTGCAATTTGGTGGAGGCGCCTCGCGCGCGCCCGCGCGCGAGCGGCGGGCGCCCCCCTGGCGCGCGTTCTTTCTCCCACCCTCCACCCTGTCTGCTGCGCGCAGGCGTGGCGCGAGGCCGCCCACGCGGCGGCGCGTCGGGCCCTGGCCCTGACACTCCAAGCCAACGGCGTAACCTTACGACAGAACCCCCACCCCGACACTAACAGCCTAACACTAACACACGGGCCCCACCACCCTAATCCGCGCACACCAGCTCCGACACCCTAACCCTAACACCCTAACGCGAACACCTTACCCGAACCACCTGACCTCCTTGCCCCCAACCCCTAGCCCTGACACTCTCACCCCCCCCCAACCCAAACCCTCACACCCTAACCCTATCCCTAACGCCGTAACCCTAGCACCCCAGCCCTGACACGAACACCCAAACCCTAACACCGAAACCCTATCATGCTAACCCTCACACCCGAACCCAAAGAACCTTAACACACAAATCCTAAATCTCACCCGCAAGCCCCAACACTCTAACCCTTACAACCTAACCCTAACAAGCACGCTAATAAGCCTGACCCCCGAACCCCTGCCGGGACCCTAATTCACTGACCCTCACACCCTAACCAAACCCGAACACTCTAACCCTTACCTACCCCGAACCCCCTAACCCTAACGCACTAACACTAATCCTAGCGCGGATTAGGGTGGTGGGGCCCGTGTGTTAGTGTTAGGCTGTTAGTGTCGGCGTGGGGGTTCTAGGGTCAAGGTTGTAAGGGTTACTGTCGTAGGGTTACGCCTTTGGCTTGGAGTGTTAGGGCCAGGGTGTTTGAGTTAGCATGTTAGGGTTAGTGTTGAGCGTTCGGGTTCGGTTGATCGGGTCAGGAAGCAAGGGTTGGGGTTTTTTAAGGGTGCGGGGGGTAGGGTTAGGGGTCAGGGTTTGGGCGCGAGGGCGTCGTGGTTCCAGGCGAGGGTTACAGCTTCAGGGTCAGGGTGTCAGGGTCAACGTAGGGTCAGGGTGCGAGCGCCTGGGCGTTCGGATTAGGGTGTATGGGGTCGGGGTGTTAAGGTTCGGGTGTCAGGATTAAAGACTTCTGCTTTATTTTGTTACAATTAGGGTGTTGTGATTCGCCTGCTCGTGTTATAAGGCGTCCAGGTTCGGCTGTTAAGGTTGTGGAGGTGGGGGCTCGGTTTATGGTCTCAGGGGTTCGGGCCGGCCCGGGTGCTCATCCATGCCCCGTCCGATGCGATTCCAACAACCCGGGCTCCAGAATGTGGAACCGAGAATCCGGAATCCGGAATCCTGGAATCTCGGAGGCCGGATTCGACTCCGGAATCCGGGAATCTGACATCCGGAATCCGGAGATCCCGAATCACGCTAGAGCCTTATATATGTATATATATAAGTATATATATATATAAGTATACACATATATACTTTATATATATATACTTCCCAGGGGGGGTCTTCAAAACAGCGCGGGGGAAGAGGGGGGGGCGGGGGCGGGGCGGGGGTGGGGTGGAGGGGGGCGGGCGGGGCGCGCGCGCGCGGGTGGGGCAGGGGGGGGGGGCGATCTTTAATGCGAGAGAATCTATGGACGGGGGCAGCGCGCGCGCGCGGCCTACGAGGGCTGGCTACGAGGGGACAACCTACGGTGCAGTTGACTACCCTGCACCGCGCTTGACCACATCCACTGCTCGCGCAAACATCCCACCCACCCACCCGCAACTTGGTTCGCAAAATGACTTATGACCGTGGCGGTGGGCACCAAATTGCACTTGGCAACGACAGCGACGCCGACGACGACAGCGACGACGACGACGACGACGACGCCGCCGACGCCGACTACGACGACACCGACGACGTCTCCAACGACTTCGACGACGCCGACAACGACGACGACGACGACGACGACGCCGACGCCGACGCCGACGACGACGCCGACGCCCACGACGACGATGACAACGACGACGATGTTCACGACGCCGACGACGCCGACGACGACGACGACGTCAACGACGCCGACGCCGACGCCGACGACGGCGGCGACGACGACGACACCGTCGACGACGACGAAGACGACGACGACGCCGACGCCGACGACGACGACGAAGACGACGACGACGTCGCAAACGAAGACGACGAGGGAGGAGGGAGGACGACGACGGCGACAACGACGACAACGACGACAACGACGAGGGAGGAGGGAGGACGGCGACGACGCGAACGACGAAGAAGGAGGAAGGACGGCGACGCCGACGACGACAACGACGAGGGAGGAAGGAAGACGACGACGACGGCGACAACGACGACGACGGCGACGAAGTAGGAGGCACGACGACGAGGCGCCGACGACGGACGACGACGACGAGGGAGGAGGACGGACGACCACGGCGACAACGACGACGGAAACGACGACGACGCCAAAGAGGACGACAACGAACGAGGAAAGACAAAGGACGACGTAGGCGTCGACGACGCCGACGCGGGAGGAGGGAGGACGGCGACGACGACGACGACGACGACGCAAGAGCGCGCGCGCTTTTGTTGAACAACATCCGCGTTGCGAAACTTTTTTATATAGAAGGGCACGCGATTTTGTAATTCTTCCGAAATCGATGGGTTTTGAAGGATTTCGGCATGCGGGCGCGACGACGCGCGCGTCTGCACTTCGTCCCGTTTTTCCCAAAAAGGATTCTCGCGACGGCGCGCGCGCAAGGGCGTTCGACAGATTCCGACATGCGCGCGCGAAATACGTTTGGTAGCATGTTGTGGCCATCTTGGGAAACCTATTGTTTCTGAAGATTACGCAAGAGCTTGCGCGTAAGCTGTTTTAGCGAATCAGCGTTGCGATATCGATTGCGAAATCCTTCCGACCGAATGTTTTTGAAGGATTTCGGCATGCGCGCGCGACGACGCGCGCGCGTGCACTTCGCCCCGTTTTTTTAACAAGGGATTCGCGAACAAGTGCTACGTCAAAAGAATCTACGTCCCCGCGTATCGGTTTGCACAAGGGAACCTCAGGGGGACCGATCCTGGCACCTCTGAGATATTATTAATTCATATTTAGGATGGGCATGCGGTCAGAATCACATATGATTTACATGCCCGAAAGGAAAACGGATAACGCCAGGGGGGGGGGGGGGCGCCAGTGGCGGCACCGCGTGGCGGAAGGCAGCCAGTGGATGGGTGCACCTCATGGGAACAAACGATACGAGCGCAGCCAATGAGGGCAGCCAACCCGGGCAGCCTATGAGAGCATCCGACGCGGGCAGCCCATGGATGGGGGCAGCTCGCGGGGGGGCAGCCGACGCGGGCAACCTGCCGGAGCAAGCTATGGAGCAGCCCGTGGGGGCAGCCTGCGGGGGGCAGCCTGTGGGCGCAGCCTGCGGGGGCGCCCCGCGAGGGCAGCCGATCGGAAACAGCCTGTCGATGGGGGCAGTCGATGGGGGCAGCGCGTGGGCGCGCCCGATGCGGGCTGTTCACGGGCGAGGGCAGCCTGTGGAGGCAGCCTGCGGGGGCCTCCCATGGGGGCAGCCCGGGGAGCGGCCTATGGACGGGGGCAACCCATGGAGGCCGCGCGCAGGAAGACGCCCGCAGGAAGCCAAAAATTGGAAACGGAGGATATCAGGAGGATCAGGACGTAGAAGGAGGCGGCCTGGAGAAACAGGAAGAAGGGCAAGGCGAGGGGGGCGGAGGATGAAGGAGGAACGAGAGCTGGAACATAACAAATTCGAGCATAACGACGATAATTAAGCAGGGGATCAGGGGGATAACAATCCCCCTCGATCCTCGATCCCCCATCCTCGACCCTGCCCGGTCTTTGCCTTTTGGGGGGTGCTGTTTTCCACGACCTCGATGGGGGTCCCGAGCGATCTGCTTCGAGATCCCAAGCGATTGCGTCATGGATGAAATAATCGCCCGAGCGCGCGGACGCAGCGGGCACATGTGCACCCAGAAAAGTTCGAGGTTGAAACAAGCTTAGACATCTTTCTAATACAGCAGCGAATTCTTGTCCTGCAAGCCTGTGCTGTTAGTTGGGGTGATTGGGGCCTCTGTTAGCTTCACTTAGCATCGCTTGGTGATTGTGGGCGGTCGGAGTAGCGCTGCAAATGAACCAAGGCCTCAAATCTTGCGCGGTCGCCATGGAGACGCCATGAAACAAATTAGAGTGTAGGTCTGCAATCGGGGGCTATTGGCTGCTTCGGCCGAATTCCCAAGAAGGGCGCGCTGCCGCGCGGAAGCGGAGAAAATGGGGCACCGCCCCCCGCGGGGTAGCCATCGAGACACCGAGCGGATATACGACCCAAAACACCAGCTCCCGAGCACAACGGCACCACGAAAAGCAGACGCGCGCGCATTGCAACACATTTAACCCAACGAAGCACATTAATAGCAGCTGGGGTGGACGTTTCCAGATGTCCCAGATTTGCAAACGATGAACATGGGCGCAGCCTACGGGCGCAGCCTGCGGGGCAGCCGGCGGGAGCGCCGGTAAGTGCAACATATGTGCGCGGGCAGCCTGGGGGCGCGGCCTGCGGTGGCAGCCCATGCGCGCAGCCCATGGAGCTGGGGGGCCCATGGGAGCACCATGCAGAGCATTTCACGAGGGCGCCCCAGCGCGGGGGCAGCGCGCGGGGGCAGCCTACGAGGGCAGCTCATGGATGGGGGCAGCCCGCGGACGGGCGCAGCCCATGAGAACGCGCGATGAGAGCGCAGCCACTGAGGGCAACCAGTCAGGGCAGCTTATGAAAGCACTCGGCGCGGGCTGCCCATGGATGGGGGCAGCTTGCGCGCGCGGTGGGGGGGGGGGGCGAGGGCGACCTGCTGGAGCAGGCTATGGGGGCAGCTCTTGGGCGCGAGCAATGGGGGCAGCGCGCCGTCGGGCGCCCTATGAGGTCAGCCGATCGGAAACAGCCCGTCGACGGGGGCAGGCTGGAGAAAAGGGGAAGAGGGCAAGACGAAGGGAGGAATAATAAGGAGGACCAAGAGCAGGGGCAAAAGAAGCGCGATGAATAAGGAAGAAGAAAGAGGAACCGAGACGAGCGCCAAGACGAGAAGAAGGAAGAAGGAGGACCCATAATTAAGGGAGATATCAGGGGGATGACGACCCCCCTCGATCCTCGATCCTCCACCCTTGATCCTGCCCGATCCAATCCCCCCTCGGTCCCTCTGTTTTAATGCCGATCGATCCTCGAGAGTCCTTCGGTCCTCGGCCTCCTTTACCCTTGACCAACCCCCCATCTGCGATCCCCCCTCTATCCTCGATCTCCGATCGAACTTCGACCCTCGATCCACCTGCCCTACCACTGCTGCTGATGCTGCTGCTTCTCCCCCTCCCCTTCCCCCTCCCCCCCCCCACTCGCTCTTCGCGCCCCCCCGTCCTCCCCCCCCCCTCCCTTCCCACCGCCCCTCCCCCCCTCCTCGCCTTCCTACCCCCCCCCCCCCTGGCTGGCTGCAGCGGGAGGGGGGGGGAGGAGGGCTTCCCGTCAGTTTTGAAATCGGCAGGGCAGTTCCGTTCGCGGAATTGGGCGCCCTGGCGCGGGCGGCCGAACGACCCCTGCAGCGGGGCGCCCTGGCCACGCAGTCGCCGCCGCAAAAACTGGTTGTCGACGCTGGCGGCGCGCAAATGCGGCGCCGAACAACACGCGCAGCGCGCGCGCCAAAGTGCACCCGGGGCGCCGCCAGAGATGCAGCGGCGGCCGCGCTGAGGCTGCCGAAGCTGAACCACGGCCCGCGCTGGGGCGCGCCGCGGCCGAGACAGCAAGGTCGGGCAGCGCGCGCCACCCCGCCGACGACGATGGCGAATATAGCGACGACGACCCCGGCGAGTTCGACACGGACTCCTCCGTCGTTCCTCCTCCTCCTCCCCCTCCTTCTCCTCCTCCTCTGGCCTTCTCCCCTGCGCCCCTTCCTGCCCGAGCTCCCCCTCCGCGCGAATATTCCTCGAACCTCCTCCTCTCCCACCTCGCCCTCAGCGTCGTCGCCCTGATTCCTCCTGGCCGCCCCTCTTCCCCCGCCCCTCCCCCTGCCTCCTTTGCGCCGCCCCCCCCCTCCCTGATATTCATGCCTCGTCGTCGTCGTCGTCGCCCCCCACCCCCATCCTCGCGGTTTCTGCGCCCCCGCCTCCTCGCGACCCCGCCCCCCTCATCCACCCCGCCCCCCCGCGCGGCCCAGCTAGAGACTTCATCCCGGTTCAGCGCTGAAGACTGTAGAAGTGGCGGCGACAAGCGCAGGATTCGACTGACCCGCTCTAATTAATGACATGATGTGAGAGCCTCACAGGGAAGGGCCCCCACTCGATACTTTCTCGCGACTCGCCCGCAGACAAGGCAGGCGGGTGTCCGCGGGTAGCGCCCTGCGCGTTATATATCTGCCACCTAGCCCCGGGCGCGAAATGCACCGACCTCAATGCTCCCGCGTTCCCCGCGCGGCTGGGGCCCTAAATGCTCGAACGCACCAAGAGCCCCCGCGCGCCCCCGGGCTGCGTCGCGCGACTGCCCCAAAGGCCAGGGCCCCGAGATGCGCCCGAGAGGGTCCGAGATGCCACCCAAGCGGCCCGCGAGCGCCCCGGGCCCCTCAAGTTGCACGCGCGATGGCCCAAGACGCCCCAAGCGGCCCCACGGGCGCTCCGAGGGGACCTCCAAGAGTGCGCCAAGAAGCCAGGATCACTCATGTTCAAATAACATGTGTTCTGCGTTCTCGCGCCCTCGGCCCTCCGACGCTCCAAGACTGCCCAGGAGGCCACCGACATCGCCTCGAGACGGCCCAGCATGCCCCCAGAAGCTCCCGAGATGACCCACGAGGGCCCCGAGACGGCCCCAGTGCGGAGTGATTGCGGACGCATATATATGTATGTATATATATATATATACATACATACATACATATACATATATATATATGTATATATATATGTGGTCGACATGTTCCCAGATTCGTGCTTCCACGTGCGTCGGCAGAGCTGCGCTTGCTCTGGGCGCGCCGCACGCGTGGCCCACCTGCCCTGGAACACGCGCAATGCTATTCCGACGCCCGCGATCATGCGACATGCCAGCACTAAGTTCGAGCAGAGCGCGCGCCCGAGCGCGAACACAATCATATGCGGTAGCAGCAGGGCAATGGCAATATTGCACACGAGCGATATGCGTTGACGTTGACCATCGACGGAAGATCAAGCCACCGCCGCGCAGGAACATGCCTCCGCGCTGTGGATTTGCAGTGTTCGGCTTCGCTCGCCCATCGCAAGCGCCGCGGTTTGCTTGGCTCGCCCGTGCAAGCTCGCCTCAGGGCGACGGGTCGGCGCGCCTCGCGGGGGAGCCGCGAGCCCCTGCAATTGCATTCGCGAGCTGCGTCGCGGGCAGCCTGTCGCTGGCATCGTCGCCCCGCGCCCCAGCTACTGCCCGCGCTCGTCAACGGCGTCCGCGCGCCCGCTGGAGAGCAGCGCGGTCGCCCTGGCGGAGAAGCGCCCGCGCGGCGGCCCCGTCGCGCGGCGAGAGCCCTGGCGCCGCGGCGACGCAGCAAGCCCGCGCGCAGATTTGCGCAAATCAAACCTGCGCCCAGGCCCCAACGTCGCGCGGAGCGACGCGCGAGGAAAATGTGGGCCCGCGCCAAATCATTGGTGATTGGGTCGCTCGCTTCGGCACGGCGCACTGGCAGCGCGTCGCATGCGCCAGCGAAGCAAAAAGCGATCCTGGAACTCGCTGGCTGGTTCCGCACCGTCGACGCCTCCCTGTCGCCTACCCTCCTGCGCGCGGCCTCGCGCGCCATCGCGGTCGCGCGACGGCCCCGAGCGCGCCCCTCGCGCGGCGGCCCTGCCCTGCGCCGCGCGACGGGCGTGCCGAGCGCTCCCCTGGCGGAGGCCGAGGGCGAGGGTCAGCAGGCGCGCGACAGTTAACAGCCGCCCGATCATGTCCGCGGCCGTCGCTAATAATGCGCCCGACAGGTCAGAATGCTCGCGGCTTCTCCGCGCGCGCGCTGCTCTCCGCGCGCCCGCAGGCGCGCCCGCCGTGCCGCGGCAAGCGAACCGATAGAAAGCGACCGGCCGCGCCGCGACGCTGGCGGCGACGAATCTCAGGGGGCGCCCTGGTCGCTCTTCCCCGGGGGATCGCGCGTTTCGCGTGTGAGAAAACTCGCGGGGATCCGTCGTGACTTTCTGCGCTCGCCAGCCTCGGCGCGGGGCAGAGCCAGGCGCAGGGACGAGCGGGGCGCGCCCCTTGGGCTCCATCTAGAAAATCAGCCGCGAATTGCCAGGGGGCGGGGGGCAAGCGCTGCCGCGGCGACGAATGGTGGGCGGGAAGCACGCGCGGGTAGGACAACCCCCTGCTCCTCTCACGCGCGCCCCCCCTTCCTCGGAACGCCCAAAGTCGCTGCTCGGCGGCAAACATCTCGATGCGATCCCCGCGTTTCGCCCGGGCGCCCCGCGGCCGCCCCCGCTCCGCCAACTGTCGCGAGCAGCCTGCGCCGCTCGCGCGGGCGAGCGGAAGCGACGATTGATAACGGCGGTCGCACTGTCGGCGCATATATATATATATATATATATATATATATATGAAAAAAAATAAATATGCGTGGGGGAAGGACTCAGTTGCTGAAGCCCGATCGGGGGCGATTACCCCCCCCAGCAATGTCCGGCCCCTTCTCCGACTGCGCCCCATTCTATCGCCGACGACCTCTCGCCCCCTCGCCTGGGAATTGCCCGAAGAAAAGGGATCGCGGGGGCGCGGAAAGGCCCGGGGCTGCGCCGTCGGCGGAGGGCGCCGCCCGAAGCACGCCGCAATCCCCCCCCCCTCTCCGACAACCCCCGGCGGCAATCCTCGCTCGCCTCTGCGCCCCCCTCCCGCGGTCTCGGATGGCGCGGAGGGCGGGGCGCTGCAGACGGTCGACAACTGTCGGGGCGGGGAGCGGAAGAGGCAGGAACGCCGCCCATCGTCGGGGGAGCGGGCGGGCGCGCGGCCCGCGAGAGGAGGGCGCCCGGAAGGAGGCGGCGAAGCCTTTTGGAAAGCTCAAATTTTCGATGCGCAAAAACGCGTTCCGAAGCCCCGCTCGGCCCATGCCCGCTCGCACTTATGGAGCATGCTCCCAGACCAGCACGCAGTCAGCAGCTCCACTCGCGCTGAGCACCACCTGTGCGCAGACCCACTCGCACTCGAGCCTCCTCATACACGCGCGCATTCGCCCTGCGAGCGGGGCGAATATTGCGGCGCGGGTTCGTGGCCCGCCGCGCGCGCCGCGCGCTCATCGCCGCGGGTCGCCGCGGAGCCGGGCCTGGACAGAGCGCTCAAAACGCCTCGCCGAGCAGCTCTGGCGCTGCGCGGTTGCCCCTACGGCGGCAAATGACGCTTCAATTGCAGACCTCGCGCGGGCGCTCTTGTAATCGAGCTCGGCAATCCTCGCGCGACTGGCGATGGGGGGGCATAGCTGCGCTGCCTGAATTTGCGCGGGAGCGCCTCCGTCCTTCCGCTAGATTATCCCTCTGTGCTCTCCATGCGTCGACCGGGTCCGCCGCCCCTGGAAGCGCGCCATTCGCGCTGCCATGCATGCGCGTCGCGCCTCCGTTCCCTCTTCTAAATGCACGTGCACCGTGCCGCCCAGGTCGCCCACGGCAGGCGCCCCCGCCCTGCGCGCGCCGCGCCCCGCGCGCAGGGGGGGGGCAATGCCCTCGCCGGCGCAGGGGCGAAGCCTGCAAGCGCCGACCGCCCCCGCGCCACCCCAGCGCACCGCGGCGACAAGAAGCGCTGCTCTTCGAAGCTCCATGGCGAGGCGCGCGGCGTCGCTCAGAACGGTAATGACCCAACGAAGTGGGCGAGCTCTCCGCAGCGCGGAGGGCGGTCTTCCCGGCGCCCGCGCGACGGCGTCGCGGGGGGGCGGGGCGGCGGCGGGCGCGGCCGATACCTCTCGCGCGCCAAAGTCGTCGGATGCGGGGCCGCCAGCAAGTCGCATGCATCAGAATAATATCTTGGGCGCGGGGGGTGGGCGAACGTCGCCGCGGCGGCGAGAACTCCGCGTCGCGCGAGCACACCCGCCAGAAACGCACAAAAGACGCTACCCTGGAAAACCCGAGGGTTGGGGGAGAGCGCGGGGAGCGCTGCGCGTTGGGTAGGCACGCGCCCGCGGGGGGGGGCGAGCGGCGCACTCGTCGCTCGCCGCTCCCCGCGGGAGCGCGCGGGTGCAGCGACACCCCGCGCCCCACCCCAACCAAAGGAGCGGCGAAGGGTGAGGGGAAACAAAAGCCGCCACGGCGGCCCGCGACGCGCGCACCGAGGGCGCCAGCCTCGCGGTCGGCCGACAAGCGCCCTCGGGGCAGCGCGCGCGACGCGGGGGTATATTTACCCTCCCCCCACCGCAGGGAGACGTGGACAAAGAACACGAACAAGACGAGGAACACGACGTCCATGAAGACCTGAGGCGAGCCACCCCAAACGCACCCCCCAACCGACCCAACCCGCCCCACCACAGGCACCGCGGCGAACCGCGGCGCCAGCGGCGGGGCGGCAGGGGTAGAAGGTTCCCAGGTCCGCGTTTTTGTGACAACGAACAAAACTGCGTTGTGTTCTCGCCCACAAAAGACGCTACCCTGGAAAACCCGAGGGTTGGGGGAGAGCGCGGGGAGCGCTGCGCGTGGGGTAGGCACGCGCCCGCGGGGGGGGGCGAGCGGCGCACTCGTCGCTCGCCGCTCCCCGCGGGAGCGCGCGGGTGCAGCGACACCCAAGGCCCGTGCTGCACCTGCGCGCGAGGAAAACCCAACGCTGTTCTCGCCGAAGGTGTTCTATAGGCTCACAGCCACCTCAGTCCTTGTCTTCGTCGCTGGACGAAGCGCCGCCGTGCGCTTCCCTGACGGCGCTGTCCTCAAGCGCATCCCTGTCTAAATATGACAGGAAGGCGGCGGACCGCCAATTTCCGGCGCGAAGGATGTCGGCCAGCCGCGAGCCACGCACCGCCATGTCTTGGGCGTGGCCCCGACGAAAATCGTGGGTGCGATAGGCATCGTGCCGCGGCACCCCGAGCTCTTGCAGGGCCGCTCTCAACGCCGATAGGACAGCGTCCGGGCGGAAACCCGCAAAAGGCTGCTGGGCCGCGCTGTCGGCGCAGAATTTCCCCAGCGCGTGCACGGGGCACGTTGATGGACAGCGCGCGCACAAGCACGTGCGCGTCATCGTGAGCGGCGTGGCGCGATTCTTGCGCCAAAGCAACGTCAGCGAGATCGAGCCGTCATGCAGGCGTAGGCAGCTCTTCGGCTCGACCGCCCGCGGCGGATCGCCGTCCCGAGCGACGAGCATCGGCAGTGCTTCCGACGGCAATCGCAACAGGAATATGTACGCCGTCAAGAAAAGCATCTGCAGCTCGCGCCCCGATTGGTGGCGTTCGAGATGCTTCAGTAATCTGGCGAGGAGCGCCTCCCGAATAAACATCTTGGGCCTGGCCTGCCACGTGTTTCGCGCTTGCACCGCGCGAGCCGCGCGCTCGACTGCCGGGTCGCTCAGCGCGTCCAGCGGGACGCGCAACAGGATGCAGACTAATCTGACGTGCGAAATATAGTTGTCGAATGTTCCTTTACAACGGAAGCACGTGCTCCACAATGCAAGGCCCTCGGGCGACGGCGGAATCACTTCCCCCGCGTCGCAGCCGAGCACGGTCATGGCGAAAGTCGCCCAGCAGCGGAAGGCGCTGACTACGCTGGGCCACGTTTTCGGGCAGCTGCCCAGAATCGCGGCGACCCGAGCCGAATTCGACCATTCGCTGAAGCTTCGCTGGGCGAGGCCCTGCCGCAGGGCCTCGACTTCACGGCCGGGGCCCGCGCGCGGCTCGATGGTGCACTGGCGCGCTATGCTGACGGCCAGCTCAAGGTCCCGCACAGCACCGCAAGCCGCCGAAAGCTCATCGCACTTGGCAGCTCGCCGCCTGGCAGGGCGACTGCGGCTGCGGCACTCGCGCTGAAGCACGTCGGGTGCAGGCGGAGGTTCGTCCTTTGCGCCGCGCACGACGGCAGATGGCTTCTTCGCTTCGTTAATTAACTCTGACAGCGCTACGCGCAGGGCGTCAGGGCTGACGCCTCGTTCCCCTTCTGCGGCAGACACCGGTTCGAACCAATCGACGCGCGCTAGCTGCAGATCTCTGAGATGCGTTATGTCCTGGCGCCGCAGCAACTCGATCAACGCAAAGGTAACCATGGGTGAAAGCTCTGGCAGGACGCCGCGGACCTCATGAAACAACGTCATGGCTTATCGCTCGACTGAGCGCCCGTCGCTGGCTGCGCTGGGACCGCGCGCTGACGCATAGGACAACCGACCAGGGGCCCATGGATGGGGCCGGTTAACGACGCAGCTTCCAATGTCGGCTTTTGGCATCAACTCGCGCGGGCCGCCCTCGCAAGGCACGCGCGAGGCATGGCTCGCAACGGGCTCGACGCGGGACAGCGGCTCACTCGCCTTCGTTGCTTCGTGCCGCCTTCGATGCGCAACGGCGCTCGCGGGGCGCGACGACGCGCGACGGCGCGCTCCCGCCGGCAGAGCGCGGGCCAGAAACGTCTCCGGTGCGAAGAACTCAGCCGCGCGTCAAGCGCGGCGTCACGAAGTTCGCCCCAAGAACACGTAGCAACTCGTACTCCTCCCGCGACGGAAGGTCGGCGATGTTCTCTGCTGATGGGACCCGCGCAAACCACGGCGAACACCGGGTGCGTGCGATGAGGAACCACATGGCGTGAATGATGCGGGAGTGGTCCCAAGCGGAAGCGCGACCGCTCCGCACTGCCCCTTCTGCGCCCACATTGTCGGACCAAATCACCACTCGGCGGTCCGCCAGCAGTTCACTAAAGGTAGCTAATCCCAGCGCTATAGCGAGCAGTTCTAACGCCATAATCTGAGAGTCCCGGCGCGGCGCCAAGTCCTCCAGCAGCTCCTGTCTGGAGGGGCGTCGGACCAGAAGGCGCGACCATCGACGAACAGCACGGCGGCGAGCCGTGGATCGGACCCGCCCCTTGCGTCAGCGAACAAGTGCACTTCTTGCCGTTCCAGCTGCGCCCACGGCTTGGACTGATGGATGCCGAGGGCCAGCACCTCCGCCCACCATGACAGCGCCAAGTTGAGCGGGGCGCGAACGACACCCCGTCGCGCATTCTGCTGCGCGAACAGGGGCTGCAACATCGCACGCCCTAGCCGCTCGAAGCAATGTTGACCTGCCCAGCTGAGAGCGCCGGCCAGCTTGCTGGCTTGGCCGGCACATAGTGTCCCGCAGTCGAGCGCTTGCTTGATCAAGAAAAGCCACTTGCGCACCTTCTTGGGCGCGGGAAACAAGTTGATCCCGCTGAGAGAAAAGGACACATGCAGGCCCAAAATCTCCAGCTCGTCGCCACATTCCAGCTTCTTATCGGAAACCGCTCCTGGACCTAGGAGCAGGCGCACTAGTCTGGCCAGCGATGCCATGGTATGCTCTTTAGTTGCGGGTGCGCACGGCCCAAAGAAATCGTCCACGTATCGGAGGGTGGGAATCTTTAAGAGCTTGCGGGCGAGGTGCGCCAAGGCAGCTCCGACTCGGTCCCACCCAAAGACGGCAGCCAGGGCGCCGAACATCAACGCCAGGTGACCAGTGACCCAAATGTCTCCGTCGTGCAAATACGTGCTGTAAGCTGCCCACCTGTGGCAAGGCCGACATCGACACCGCAAACGCCGGGTTCCTCTGGAACCCCGACACGAGCCCCCAGGTCGATGCTTTTAACGGGGGGGGGCACCCGGAAATCCCGAGCCAGTGTTCAGGAGCGATAGGCACACGCCGGTAAGCGGAGTCGATGTCAGCCTTAAACAGTGCCGGTGCGTGCCCGCGCAGACCGTGATAGCAGCGCAGGGCGTCCACCAAAACGTCAGCCCCGTCCAGCAACAACCTCACGGCGGGCTGGCACGCCGAGTTGATGCCCCCTCTCGATTCATCGTCTACTACGCGAACCTTGGGCGCGCCATCCGGCTTGACGCCCTGCACAATGGAGAAACGCGGGGACAGACGCACCCTGCCCAAGTCCGCCTTGGCCAGCACAACTGGAGCGGTCATCCGCGACAGAGACGCATCGGCGAGCGCGCCCTCGTGGATCGCAGACGAGTTCACGTCCTCTCGCAAGGAAGACAAAATGGCTCTATTGTGCACGGGGGAGGAGGTCCGCAACTCCTCGGACGACGTGGGCTCCGGGAATTTCTTTGCGGGCCATCTGCCCGCATGGGGCAGCTTTCCGAGCAAAGGCGCGCCGTAGCGGAACAGATCAGCCGCGGCCGTGTCATCGTAGCTCGTCATGTCGAGCAGAGCAGCTAAAAGCGGCCCATTCACGTCGGCGGACACGGCGCGCGTCGCGTCGTCAGCGCGGGCGAACCATTGCTCGACGGCCCCGTCACGTCGTAACGCTTGTCCCCACGCTTCCAGGCGTGATAGCATATTGTCGCGCAGACGCATAACCTCTACGCTGTCTCTGGACGCTTCCCACTCTATGGCGCAGCGAACGTCTTCCTCAATCCCGCGCGATGGCGCGATGTGAAATCCGTCCTTCATTGCACAATTGATAAATTCTATCTTCTGCACGTCGCCAGCGTCAAGCTCTCCTACAACGCGACAGATTTTTAACGCGCGCGCGCGGGAGCAAAGACGGATACGCGATGGGGCCTTTCGACAAATGGGCTTGCACCCCGCCCACCGCGGGAGCGCCCGCGCCGGCAACTTCTTCCATTGAAACAACCGGTGTAGGCTGCGCCCCGCGCGTCCACGCCGAATTGGTAGCCTGCGCAAGCGCGACGCCACCGCGCGCGACATACATGTAGGTGCGCCGCGCTTCCAGCCTCCTGTCCGCGGCACGCTTCACATGTCACCGCTGGACTCTCAGCTGCGCCTGCGCGCCGTCCGGCTACCGCCGTCGCGCGCACGCGCACCGACCCGCGCCTGCGCGGCGCAGGAACGTTGATCAGCGCTCGTGATGCCTGGCTCTCTTGGCCCGCGGCTCCCCGTACTCGCCGCGGTCGTTCGGCGCCGCCGGGGGCGCAGGCGGGAACTTGCCCTTGCCGCCGCCCTTTGCGCCCTTGCCGCCGCCCTTGCCGGGTTTTCCGCCGCCCTTGGCACCCTTGCCCCCGCGGGGGGCTGAGCGCTCCTGACTTTCGCGATCGTACGCGGCCTCGGCCTCGCCCAAGAGAGTCACATCGATCGTTGCCACGACAGTTTCGATGTCGAGGGAATCATCACCGGCGCGAGACCTCTCTGCCCAAGTGCGCCGGCAAATCTCATCGTATACGAGCCCCAGCGCGCCACTCCGATTAGCATTAGGCGCCTGCGCGGCCACCTGCCGCGCCGCGCGCGCATCGCACTCGCGCCGCTGGAACCGCAGAGCAACGGCGATAGGCGGGCCTTCATGACGTTCTGGCGGTGGCGAATCGTCGCAGCCAGCGTCATCTGCTCCGTGCAGACGCAAGCGATGGCGAACCTACGCGCTCGGACGACGCCGTTGCTCTTGGGTGCGCGCCCCGCGCGCAGACGCGTGCACCTGTCGAAGGCGGCATGCCATTGCGTGAAAGTGAGCGACTTCGTTTTGACTGGGTTCGCTACGCCGAGCGCGCGCGAAAGGTCGCGAAGATCCCGAGACATGGGCGGGCCCTCATCAGCCTCCTCTTTCGCGCTCTTCGATTCTGCCCAGGACGGCAAGAACTTCTTCAGGTCAGCGAACACAAATGGCCGCTTGATGCCGCGACGCTGCAGCCGCTTCACGTCCGTCTCGAGGGCGTCGACCGCCGCGGACCGCGGCCAAAACGCCTGGCCCACAGCCTTCAGAGCGCCTCCTTGCAACTTCGCCTGAATGTCCACGTGGCACATCGGCTCAGGTGCTGACCCGCTCCCGGCCGCGCTGCCTGCGCTGGCCGGATCAGCCGCGCGCTGTTCCTCCGCTGTCAGAGACTTCGCGGCAGCCATCACTCTGGCTAAGAAGGAGCGCTTACCCGCGGACGGGTTGCCCTGTAGTGCGCCGGGATCTGCAAACGCAAGATCACGCACTGACTCCAACTCATTGTCCTGCGCGCGAGGCACTGGCGCGTCGTGGCGGCATTCGCAGCCGCTCGCGGCGCCTGGCATAGGGCTGCGCACTGCCGAAGCCACTCGGCGCCGCGGCTTGAATCATCATGGGCCGCAAGAAAATCAGCCAGGCTCATGGAAAGCGTGGGCGTTGCAGCGCACATCGCTGGTGCGGCCGCGGCGCGCCCAACGGCGTATGCGGCTCGCGTCTTCTGCCTGCGCGCACTGCTGGCTCCGTTGCGTAACAACGATCATTGCGCGCGTCTCCTGACGAATGTCAACATGCTGGGCGGCGGAAACCGGTCGCATTGACGCGGTAATATTGGCGTGGTCGCACTGACTCGGTCGCGCTGACACGGTCGCAATGACGCATTCGCTTTTACACATTCGCATTGATACGGTCGCGGCGAGACGGACGCGTTGACATGGTCGCAACGGCACGGCCCCCTTGACACGCCCCACAAGACACGGACGCAGTGACGCGGAGAAATTGGCACGGTCGCAACGACACGGCGTAATTGACGCGTTGCGTTGACGCTATCGAAAAGACGCGGTCGCATTGACACGGCCTTACAGACGCTGTCGCATTGACGCGATCTTACTGGCGCGGTCGCGTCGACACGGCCCAGGCACGGTCGCATTGACACGGCCGCATCGACACGGTCACATTGACGCGGTCATACTGGCACGGTCGCATTGACACGGCCAAAGCACGGTCGCATTGACACGGCTTTATCGACACGGTCGCACTGACACGGTCGCATTGGCACGGTCGCATTGACACGGCCCAGGCACGGTCACATTGACACGGCCTTATTGACCCGGTCTCACTGACACGGTCGTATTGGCACGGTCGCATTGACACGGCCAAAGCACGGTCGCGTTGACACGGCTTTATCGACACGGTCGCACTGACACGGTCGTATTGGCACGGTCGCATTGACACGGCCCAGGCACGGTCGCATTGACGCGGCCTCATTGACACGGTCATATTGACACGGTCATACGGAAACAAAAGCCGCCACGGCGGCCCGCGACGCGCGCACCGAGGGCGCCAGCCTCGCGTTCGGCCGACAAGCGCCCTCGGGGCAGCGCGCGCGACGCGGGGGTATATTTACCCTCCCCCCACCGCAGGGAGACGTGGACAAAGAACACGAACAAGACGAGGAACACGAAGTCCAAGAAGACCTGAGGCGAGCCACCCCAAACGCACCCCCCAACCGACCCAACCCGCCCCACCACAGGCACCGCGGCGAACCGCGGCGCCAGCGGCGGGGCGGCAGGGGTAGAAGGTTCCCAGGTCCGCGTTTTTGTGACAACGAACAAAACTGCGTTGTGTTCTCGCCAAAAAAACGGGGCGAAGTGCACGCGCGCGCGTCGTCGCGCGCGCATGCCGAAATCTTTCAAAACCCTTCGGTGTCGGAAGGATTTCGCAATCGATTTCGCAACGCTGCTTTGCTAAAACAGCTTACGCGCAAGCTCTTGCGTAATCTTCAAAAACAATAGGTTTCCCAAGATGGCCACAACATGCTACCAAACGTATTTCGCGCGCGCATGTCGGAATCTGTTGAACGCCCTTGCGCGCGCGCCGTCGCGAGAATCCTTTTTGGGAAAAACGGGACGAAGTGCAGACGCGCGCGTCGTCGCGCCCGCATGCCGAAATCCTTCAAAACCCATCGATTTCGGAAGGATTATAAAATCGCGTGCCCTTATATATAAAAAAGTTTCGCAATGCGGATGTTGTTCAACAAGAGCGCGCGCGCTCCTGCGTCGTCGTCGTCGTCGTCGTCGCCGTCCTCCCTCCTCCCGCGTCGGCGTCGTCGACGCCTACGTCGTCCTTTGTCTTTCCTCGTTCGTTGTCGTCCTCTTTGGCGTCGTCGTCGTGTCCGTCGTCGTTGTCGCCGTGGTCGTCCTTCCTCCTCCCTCGTCGTCGTCGTCGTCCGTCGTCGGCGCCTCGTCGTCGTGCCTCCTACTTCGTCGCCGTCGTCGTCGTTGTCGCCGTCGTCGTCGTCTTCCTTCCTCCCTCGTCGTTGTCGTCGTCGGCGTCGCCGTCCTTCCTCCTTCTTCGTCGTTTGCGTCGTCGCCGTCCTCCCTCCTCCCTCGTCGTCGTCGTCGTTGTCGTCGTTGTCGTCCTTCCTCCCCCCTCTTCGTCTTCGTTGGCGACGTCGTCGTCGTCTTCGTCGTCGTCGTCGGCGTCGGCGTCGTCGTCGTCTTTGTCGTCGTCGACGGCGTCGTCGTCGCCGCCGTCGTCGGCGTCGGCGTCGGCGTCGTTGACGTCGTCGTCGTCGTCGGCGTCGTCGGCGTCGTGAACATCGTCGTCGTTGTCATCGTCGTCGTCGGCGTCGGCGTCGTCGTCGTCGTCGGCGTCGGCGTCGTCGTCGTCGTCGTCGTTGTCGGCGTCGTCGAAGTCGTTGGAGACGTCGTCGGTGTCGTCGTAGTCGGCGTCGGCGGCGTCGTCGTCGTCGTCGTCGTCGCTGTCGTCGTCGGCGTCGCTGTCGTTGCCAAGTGCAATTTGGTGCCCACCGCCACGGTCATAAGTCATTTTGCAAACCAAGTTGCGGGTGGGTGGGTGGGATGTTTGCGCGAGCAGTGGATGTGGTCAAGCGCGGTGCAAGGTAGTCAACTGCACCGTAGGTTGTCCCCTCGTAGCCTGCCCTCGTAGGCCGCGCGCGCGCGCGCTGCCCCCCATCCATAAATTCTCTCGCATTAAAGATCCCCCCCCCTCCCCCGCGCCACCCACGCGCGCGCGTTCCGCCCGCCCCCCCCGCCCCGCCCCCGCCCCGCCCCCGCCCCCCCTTCCCCTCCCCCCGCGCGGATTTAAAGACCCCCCCTGGGAAGTATATATATAACGTATATATGTAGATATCTGAGAGAGCGTGATCCACCGCCGCTTTACTGTGGAAAATTGCCAACCTTTTCCTCCAGAGCCCGGGGGTCGCCCCCCACCCCCCTCTCTTCCGAAATCCCCTCCCCCCCCTGCTGGACCCCCCCCCCCCTTCCCCCTTCTCGCCCCGGCAAAACCCTCCCCTTCCCTAAACCCCTCCCCCCCCCCCCCCCCCCGCCGAAAACCGCTGGGGGTCATTGCCGGTTCGAACCCCCCCCCCCCCCTTCCGGATCCGGAAAATCCGGGAGGGGTCCACTACCGTTCGAACCCCCCCCCCCCCCCACACACCCCCCTACTCACCGCCAGCAAACGACTCCCGGTCCCCACCACCGTCCGCATTACATCCCCCACTGGCGTTCCCAGCACCATTGTCCTCACCACCGCTGTCCCCACTGGTTCCACCACCGCCCCTACTGTCCCCACCGGTGGCCCCACCACTGTCGCACTGTCCCCGCTGTCCCCAGAACTGTTCCCACCACGGTGCCATTCTCCCCACTGTCTCCACGGCCCCAACCACTGCCCGACTATCCCCACTGTCCCCGCTGTCCCACTGAGCTGTCCCACTGTTCCCACCACTGCCCCCACTGTCCCCACCATTGTCCCCACTGTACCTCTGTCCCATTGTCCCACCGCCGTCCTCGCCACCGCCTTCACCACTGTCCCCACCACCATTGTACCCTCCACTGTCCCACTGTTTCCACCTCGTTCCCATTGTCCCCACACCACTGTCCCCACCACCACCGTCACCACCACTGTCCACTGTCCCCACCACTACCGTCCCCACCACTGTCCCACTGTCCCACTGTCCCCACCACTGTCCCGCTATCCCCTCACCACTGTCCCCGCCAACACCGTCCCCACCACTGTCCGCACCCCCGCTCGGTTTTCGAGAGGGGGGTTCGAACCGGTAGTGACCCCCCCCGGTTTTCCGGATCCGGAGGGGGGGGGGGGGGTTCGAACCGGTAGTGACCCCCGCCCCCCTTTTCATGATGAGCAGGGGGGGGGGGGTGAGGGGTTCGAACCGGCAGTGACCCCTCCCGGTTTTCCGGGGGGGGGGGGGGAGGGGTTCGAACCGGCAGTGACCCCCCCTCCGGTTTTCCGCCAGCAGCGGTAGAACACGCTCTCTCAGATATCTATATACATACTTATATATATATATACATAAGGCTCTAGCGTGATTCGGGATCTCCGGATTCCGGATGTCAGATTCCCGAATTCCGGAGTCGAATCCGGTTTCCGAGATTCCAGGATTCCGGATTCCGGATTCTCGGTTCCACATTCTGGAGCCCCGGCTGTTGGAATCGCATCGGACGGGGCATGGATGAGCACCCGGCCCGAACCCCTGAGACCATAAACCGAGCCCCCACCTCCAACCCTAACAGCCGAACCTGGTTGCCTTATAACACGAGCAGGCGTTTCCCAACACCTCAATTGTAACAAAAGAAAGCAGAAGTCTTTAATCCTGACACCCGAACCTTAACACCCTGACCCCATACACCCTAATCCGAACGCCCAGGCGCTCGCACCCTGACCCTACGTTGACCCTGACACCCTGACCCTGAAGCTGTAACCCTCGCCTGGAACCACAACGCCCTCGCGCCGAAACCCTGGCCCCTAACCCTACCCCCCGCACCCCTAAAACCCCAGCCCTTGCTTCCTGACCCGATCAACCCAACCCGAACGCTCAACACTAACCCTAACATGCTAACTCAAACACCCTGGCCCTAACACTCCAAGCCAAAGGCGTAACCCTACGACAGTAACCCTTGCAACCTTGACCCTAGAGCCCCCACCCCGACACTAACAGCCTAACACTAACACACGGGCCCCACCACCCTAATCCGCACTAGGGTTAGTGTTAGTGCGTTAGGGTTAGGGGGTTCGGGGTAGGTCAGGGTTAGAGTGTTCGGGTTTGGTTCGGGTGTTAGGGTCGGTGAGTTAGGGTCCCGGCTGGGGCTCGGGGGTCAGGCTTATTAGCGTGCTTGTTAGGGTTAGGGTGTAAGGGTTAGAGTGTTGGGGCTTGCGGGTGGGATTTAGGATTTGTGTGTTAAGGTTCTTTGGGTTCGGGTGTGAGGGTTAGCATGATAGGGTTTCGGTGTTAGGGTTTGGGTGTTAGTGTCAGGGCTAAGGTGCTAGGGTTACGGCGTTAGGGATAGGGTTAGGGTGTGAGGGTTTGGGTTGGGGGTGGTGGTGTGAGAGTGTCAGGGCTAGGAGTTGGGGGCAAGGCTTAGGAGGTCAGGTGGTTCGGGTAAGGTGTTCGCGTTAGGGTGTTAGGGTTAGGGTGTCGGGGCTGGTGTGCGCGGATTAGGGTGGTGGGGCCCGTGTGTTAGTGTTAGGCTGTTAGTGTCGGGGTGGGGGTTCTGTCGTAAGGTTACGCCTTTGGCTTGGAGTGTCAGGGCCAGGGCCCGACGCGCCGCCGCGTGGCCGGCCTCGCGCCACGCCCGCGCGCAGCAGGCAGGGTGGAGGGTGGGGGAAAGAACGCGCGCCAGGGGGGCGCCCGCCGCTCGCGCGCGGGCGCGCGCGAGGCGCCTCCACCAAATTGCAAATCACTTGCGAAGCGCACGCCCCGCGGGGGGCAGCGACCCCCCCCCCGCGGCGACGCAACCCCGGCGCGCGACGGCGCGATGGCCCGCGCCTGCGCAGCGATGCCGCGGTCGCGTCGCGCTGCCGCGCGCGCGACCTACGCGCAACCGTGGCCGATTTGTGCCCGCCCACAACGGTGGGCGTCTGCGTCTTCGAGCGCACCTTCCGCGGTGGGCCCGCAACAAAGCCTTTCAAAAGGTGCAATTCCAAATCTCCATTAAGCAAGAGTATGCGCTGTTCCGCGGCTACTCGTCGCGCCCCGCGCAGTGGCGCGGCGGCCCCGCGGCGGTCTTCGCCGCGCGACGTGGCGCCGTCGAGGCGCGGGGCTCGAGCCGGCGCGCGCGGCCGCACCTTGTCCGCGCGAGCGAATCGGAGGCGCTGTCTAAGCTGGGCACTGGCCCTGGCCAGACAAGGCCCAGGGCTCGCAGCGAGGGCGGGCAAGTGGGCAGCGGGGGGGCCCGCGCGAGCGCTCTGCAGAAGCAGCGCTGCAGGCTCGGCGTCGGGCCCTTGGGTTCTCCCAGACCTGGGCGGGCGGCGCGAGCTCGCGCGCTGCCGCTCTTCGACGCGGCGTCTCCCTTGCCCGCCCAGCCCGCGCGCGTGGGCCCTGCTCTTGGGCGCGGGGGGGACGTTCGGGCGCAGCGGGTTTGATTGCCGCCGGTGGAGAACAGCGCGCGCGACGGTCTTGGCGGCGCCGCTGCAGAGTCCAAGCGGGCGCCCACGCAATGAAAGTGGCAGCTTTCCTTTCTGCCTTGGCTGCGTCGCATCATCGCTGCGACGGGCTTCCAGCTGGCTCGTCGCTGCTAAATTTGCACGTCGTGGAGCCAGACGGCGGAGCGTCGACGCAGCGTTTCGACGTCGCGCAGAGGAACCCCCCTTTCACGCCCGGTCTCGCCTCGCCCAGCGCGAGCGCCCGCGGCGGCGCAGGAGCGCCCGCCGGGCGATGGTGGAGCTGGAAGAGGAGCAGGTGTCGCAGCGGGAGCTCCTTGCAAATGCCATAGCAGACATCGCCGCTCGGCTGCCCAGGTCGCGCCCGCGGACTGGTCGCTGGAAAAGACGTCGCGAGCGCGTCAGGGCGCCGGGGCAATGATGGGCCCGCGGGCATCGGGCGGCGCGGCGCCAGGTTGGGAGCGCGCCACGTCGCGCGTCATCAGTTTTGCGTTTCTGGCGGGTGTGCTCGCGCGGCGCGGAGTTCTCGCCGCCGCGGCGACGTTCGCCCACCCCCCGCGCCCAATATATTTTTCTGATGCATGCGACTTGCTGGCGGCCCCGCATCCGACGACTTTGGCGCGCGAGAGGTATCGACCGCTCCCGCCGCCGCCCCGCCCCCCCGCGACGCCGTCGCGCGGGCGCCGGGAAGACTGCGGAGAGCTCGCCCACTTCGTTGTGCCATTACCGTTCTGAGCGACGCCGCGCGCCTCGCCATGGAGCTTCGAAGAGCAGCGCTTCTTGTCGCCGCGGTGCGCTGGGGTGGCGCGGGGGCGGTCGGCGCTGGCAGGCTTCACCCCTGCGCCAGCGAGGGCATTGCCCCCCCCTGCGCGCGGGGCGCGGCGCGCGCAGGGCGGGGGCGCCTGCCGTGGGCGACCTGGGCGGCACGGTGCACGTGCATTTAGACGAGGGAACGGAGGCGCGTCGCGCATGCATGGCAGCGCGAATGGCGCGCTTCCAGGGGCGGCGGACCCGGTCGACGCATGGAGAGCACAGGGGGATAATCTAGCGGAAGGACGGAGGCGCTCCCGCGCAAATTCAGGCAGCGCAGCTCTGCCCCCCCATCGCCAATCGCGCGAGGATTGCCGAGCTCGATTACAAGAGCGCCCGCGCGAGGTCTGCAATTGAAGCGTCATTTGCCGCCGTAGAGGCAACCGCGCAGCGCCAGAGCTGCTCGGCGAGGCGATTTGAGCGCTCTGTCCAGGCCCGGCTCCGCGGCGACCCGCGGCGATGAGCGCGCGGCGGGCCACGAACCCGCGCTGCAATATTCGCCCCGCTCGCAGGGCGAATGCGCGCGTGTGTGAGGAGGCTCGAGTGCGAGTGGGTCTGCGCACAGTGGGTCCAGCGCGAAACAAAAAAAAAAAAAAAAAAAAAAAAAAAAAAAAAAAAGAAAAAAAAAAAAAAAAAAAAAAAAAAAAAAAAAAAAAAAAAAAAAAAAGTGGAGCTGCTGACTGGTGCCAACCTAGGAGCATGCACCTATAAGTGCGAGCGGGGCAATGGCCGAGCGGGCTTTCGGAACGTGTTTTTGCGCATCGTATATGTGAGCTTTCCAAAGGCTTCGCCGCCTCCTTCCGGCGCCCCTCCTCGTCGCGGCCGCGCGCCCGCCCGAACCCCCGCTCCCCCCCCGACGACAGGCGGCGTTCCTGCCTCTTCCGCTCCCCGCTCCGACAGTTGTCGACCGTCTGCAGCGCCCCGCCCTCCGCGCCATCGGAGACCGCGGGAGGGGGGCGCAGAGGCGGGCGAGGATTGCCACCGGGGGTTGTCGGAGTGGGGGGGAGCGCGGCGCGCTTCGGTCGGCGCCCTCCGCCGACGGCGCAGCCCTGGGCCTTTCCGCGCCCCCGCGCACTATCTCTCGCGATCCCCCTTCTTCGGGCAATTGCCGGGCGAGGGGGCGAGAGGTCGTCGGCGATTGGAAGGGGGGCAGTCGGAGAAGGCGCTGGGCTTGCCGGACATTGTTGGGGGGGGTCATCGCCCCCGATCGGGCTTCAGCAACCTGGGCCCTCCCCCCGCGCATTATATATATATATATACATATGCGCCGACAGTGCGACCGCCGTTATCAATCGTCGCTTCCGCTCGCCCGCGCGAGCGGCGCAGGCTGCTCGCGACAGTTGGCGGAGCGGGGGCGGCTGCGGGGCGCCCGGGCGAAACGCGGGGATCGCATCGAGATGTTTGCCGCCGAGCAGCGTCTTTGGGCGTTCCGAGGAAGGGGGGCGCGCGTGAGAGGAGCAGGGGGTTGTCCTTCCCGCGCGTGCTTCCCGCCCACCATTCGTCGCCGCGGCAGCGCTGCCCCCCCGCCCCCTGGCGATCGCGGCTGATTTTCTGGATGGAGACAAAGGGACGCGCCCCGCGCGCCCGCGCCTGGCTCGGCCCCGCGCCGAGCTGGCGAGGCGCAGAAGTCAGCGACGGATCCCGCGAGTTCACGCACGCGCACGCGCGATCCCGGGAAGAGCGACCAGGGCGCCCCCGGAGATTCGTCGCCGCCAGCGTCGCGGCGCGGCCGGTCGCTTTCTATCGGTTCGCTTGCCGCGGCACGGCGGGCGCGCCTGCGGGCGCGCGGAGAGCAGCGCGCGCGCGGAGAAGCCGCAAGCATTCTGACCTGTCGGGCGCATTATTAGCGACGGCCGCGGACATGATCGGGCGGCTGTTAGCTGTCGCGCGCCTGCTGACCCTCGCCCTCGGCCTCCGCCAGGGGAGCCCTCGGCACGCCCGTCGCGCGGCGCAGGGCCGCCGCGCGAGGGGCGCGCGCGGGGCCGTCGCGCGACCGCGATGGCGCGCGAGGCCGCGCGCAGGAGGGTGGGCGACAGGGAGGCGTCGTCGGTGCGGAACCAGCCAGCGAGTTCCAGGATCGCTTTTTGCTTCGCTGGCGCATGCGACGCGCTGCCAGTGCGCCGTGCCGAAAGCGAGCGACCCAATCGCCGAGGATTTGGCGCGGGCCCGCATTTTCCTCGCGCGTCGCTCCGCGCGACGTTGGGACCTGGGCGCAGGTTTGATTTGCGCAAATCTGCGCGCGGGCTTGCTGCGTCGCCGCGGCGCCAGGGCTCTCGCCGCGTGACGGGGCCGCCGCGCGGGCGCTTCTCCGCCAGGGCGACCGCGCTGCTCGCCAGCGGGCGCGCGGACGGGCAGTAGCTGGGGCGCGGGGCGACGATGCCAGCGACAGGCTGCCCGCGACGCAGCTCGCGAATGCAATTGCAGGGGCTCGCGGCCCCCCCGCGAGGCGCGCCGACCCGTCGCCCTGGGGCGAGCTTGCACGGGCGAGCCAAGCAAACCGCGGCGCTTGCGATGGGAGAGCGAAGCCGAACACTGCAAATCCACAGCGCGGAGGCATGTTCCTGCGCGGCGGTGGCTTGATCTTCCGTCGATGGTCAACGTCAACGCATATCGCTAGTGTGCAATATTGCCATTGCCCTGTTGCTACCGCATATGATTGTGTTTGCGCTCGGGCGCGCGCTTTGCTCGAACTTAGTGCTGGCATGTCGCATGATCGCGGGCGTTCGGAATGGCATAGCGCGTGTTCCAGGGCAGGTGGGCCGCGCGTGCGGCGCGCCCAGAGCAAGCGCAAACAAAATATAAAACGCAAAAAAACAAACCCCCCCCCAAAATAACAATTCAAAACTAAACAAAAGAAAAGAATCGAAAAAAAACAGAAAAAACAAAACAGAAAAACAAAGCCATCTGCCGACGCACGTGGAAGCACGCATCTGGGAACATGTCGACCCCGTGCCGTCCTTGGCAAAAACAAATGCGTTCAGTCGGTATGGTATATATATATATATATATGTATATATATATATATATATATATATATATATATGTATAGTACGTGCGTCCGCAATCACTCCGCACTGGGGCCGTCTCGGGGGGGCCCTCGTGGGTCATCTCGGGAGCTTCTGGGGGCATGCTGGGCCGTCTCGAGGCGATGTCGGAGGCCTCCTGGGCAGTCTTGGAGCGTCGGAGGGCCGAGGGCGCGAGAACGCAAAACACATGTTATTTGAACATGAGTGATTCTGGCTTCTTGGCGCACTCTTGGAGGTCCCCTCGGAGCGCCCTTGGGGCCGCTTGGGGCGACTTGGGCCATCGCGCGTGCAACTTGAGGGGCCCGGGGCGCTCGCGGGCCGCTTGGGGGGCATCTCGGACCCTCTCGGGCGCATCTCGGGGCCTTGGCCTTTGGGGCAGTCGCGCGACGCAGCCCGGGGGCGCGCGGGGGCGCTTGGTGCGTTCGAGCATTTAGGGCCCCAGCCGCGCGGGGAATGCGGGGGCATTGCGGTCGGTGCATTTCGCGCCCGGGGCTAGGTGGCATATATATATATGTATATATATATAACGCGCAGGGCGCTACCCGCGGACACCCGCCTGCCTTGTCTGCGGGCGAGTCGCGAGAAAGTATCGAGTGGGGGCCCTTCCCTGTGAGGCTCCCACATCATGTCATTAATTAGAACGGGTCAGTCGAATCCTGCGCCTGTCGCCACTTCTACAGTCTTCAGCCTTGAACCGGGATGCAGTCTCTAGCGGAGCCCCTTTCTCGAGCGGGGCCGCGCGGGGGGGCGGGGGGGATGGGGGGGCGGGGTCGCGAGGAGGCGGGGGCGCAGAAACCGCGAGGATGGGGGTGGGGGGCGACGACGACGACGACGAGGCATGAATATAAGGGAGGGGGGGGCGGCGCAAAGGAGGCAGGGGGAGGGGCGGGGGGAGAGGGGCGGCCAGGAGGAAGCAGGGCGACGACGCTGAGGGCGAGGTGGGGGAGGAGGAGGTTCGAGGAAGATTCGCGCGGAGGGGGAGCTCGGGCAGGAAGGGACGCAGGGGAGAAGGCCAGAGGAGGAGGAGGAGAAGGAGGGGGAGGAGGAGGAGGAACGACGGAGGAGTCCGAGTCGAACTCGCCGGGGTCGTCGTCGCCAGATTCACCATCGTCGTCGGCGGGATGGCGCGCGCTGCCCGACCTTGCTGTCTCGGCCGCGGCGCGCCCCAGCGCGGGCCGTGGTTCAGCTTCGGCAGCCTCAGCGCGGCCGCCGCTGCATCTCTGGCGGCGCCCCGGGGGCACTTTGGCGCGCGCGCTGCGCGTGCTGTTCGGCGCCGCATTTGCGCGCCGCCAGCGTCAACAAGCAGTTTTTGCGGCGGCGACTGCGTGGCCAGGGCGCCCCGCTGCAGGGGTCGTTCGGCCGCCCGCGCCAGGGCGCCCAATTCCGCGAACGGAACTGCCTTGCCGATTTCAAAATCGATGGGAAGCTCTCCTCCCCCTCCCCCCCCGCTGCAGCCAGCCAGGGGGGAGGGGTAGGAAGGCGGGGAGGGAGAGAGGGGCGGTGGGGGGGGGAAAAGGGGCGGGGGGGCGCGAAGAGCGAGGATTGGGGGGGGGAGGAGGAAGGGGAGGGGGGAGAAGCAGCAGCATCAGCAGCAGTGGTAGGGCAGGTGGATCGAGGGTCGAAGTTCGATCGGAGATCGAGGATAGAGGGGGGATCGCAGATGGGGGGTTGGTCAAGGGTAAAGGAGGCCGAGGACCGAAGGACTCTCGAGGATCGATCGGCATTAAAACAGAGGGACCGAGGGGGGATTGGATCGGGCAGGATCAAGGGTGGAGGATCGAGGATCGAGGGGGGTCGTCCTCCCCCTGATATCTCCATTAATTATCGGTCCTCCTTCTTCTTCCTTCTTCTCGTCTTGGCGCTCGTCTCGGTTCCTCTTTCTTCTTCCTTAATCATCGCGCTTCTTTTGCCCCTGCTCTTGGTCCTCCTTCTTCTTCCTCCCCCTCGTCTTGCCCTCTTCTCCTTTTCTCCAGCCTGCCCCCGTCGACAG
Source organism: Prorocentrum cordatum (assembly GCA_963575745.1). Lineage (NCBI taxonomy): Eukaryota > Dinophyceae > Prorocentrales > Prorocentraceae > Prorocentrum > Prorocentrum cordatum. The sequence continues at coordinate 33,901 of CAUYUJ010007673.1, forward strand.
GCTGTTTCCGATCGGCTGACCTCATAGGGCGCCCGACGGCGCGCTGCCCCCATTGCTCGCGCCCATGAGCTGCCCCCATAGCCTGCTCCAGCAGGTCGCCCTCGCCCCCCCCCCCCCACCTCCCCATCCCCACCGCGCGCGCGAGCTGCCCCCATCCATGGGCAGCCCGCGCCGAGTGCTTTCATAAGCTGCCCTGATTGGTTGCCCTCAGTGGCTGCGCTCTTATCGCGCGTTCTCAAGGGCTGCGCCCGTCCGCGGGCTGCCCCCATCCATGAGCTGCCTTCGCAGGCTGCCTCCGCGCGCTGCCCCCGCGCTGGGGCGCCCTCGTGAAATACTTTGCATGGCGCTCCCATGGGCCCCCCAGCTCCATGGGCTGCGCCCGTGGGCTGCCCCCGCAGGCCGCGCCCCCAGGCTGCCCGCGCACATGTGTTGCACTTGCCGGCGCTCCCGCCGGCTGCCCCGCAGGCTGCGCCCGTAGGCTGCGCCCATGTTCGTTGGGTTAAATGTGTTGCAATGCGCGCGCGTCTGCTTTTCGTGGTGCCGTTGTGCTCGGGAGCTGGTGTTTTGGGTCGCATATCCGCTCGGTGTCTCGATGGCTACCCCGCGGGGGGCGGTGTCCCTTTTTCTCCGCTTCCGCGCGGCAGCGCGCCCTTCTTGGGAATTCGGCCGAAGCAGCCAATAGCCCCCGATTGCAAACCTACACTCTCGAATTCTTCATGGCGTCTCCATGGCGACCGCGCAAGATTTGAGGCCTTGGTTCATATGCAGCGCTACTCCGACCGCCCACAGCACCAAGCGATGCTAAGTGAAGCTAACAGAGGCCCCAATCACCCCAACTAACAGTACAGGCTTGCAGAACAAGAATTCGCTGCTGTATCACAAATATGTTTAAGCTTGTTTCAACCTCGAATTTTTCTGGGTGCACATGTGCCCGCTGCGTCCGCGCGCTCGGGCGATTTTTTCGTCCATGACGCAATCGCTTGGGATCTCGAAGCAGATCGCTCGGGACCCCCATCGAGGTCGTGGAAAACAGCACCCCCCAAAAGGTAAAGATCGGGCAGGGTCGAAGATGGGGGATCGAGGATCGAGGGGGACTGTTATCCCCTTGATCCCCTGCTTAATTATCGTCGCTATGCTCGAATTTGTTCTGTTCCAGCTCTCGTTCCTCCTTCATCCTCCGCGCCCCTCGCCTTGCCCTTCTTCCTTTTTCTCCAGGTCGCCTCCTTCTACCTCCTGATCCTCTTGATATCCTCCGTTTCCAATTTTTGGTTTCCTGCAGGCGCCTCCTACGCGCGGCTTCCATGGGTTGCCCCCGTCCATAGGCCGCTCCCCGGGCTGCCCCCATGGGGGGCCCCCGCAGGCTGCCTCCACAGGCTGCCCTCGTCCGTGAACAGCCCGCATCGGGCGCGCCCACGCGCTGCCCCCATCGACTGCCCCCATCGACAGGCTGTTTCCGATCGGCTGCCCTCGCGGGGCGCCCCCGCAGGCTGCGCCCACAGGCTGCCCCCCGCAGGCTGCCCCCACGGGCTGCTCCCATAGCTTGCTCCGGCAGGTTGCCCGCGTCGGCTGCCCCCCCGCGAGCTGCCCCCACCCATGGGCTGCTCGCGTCGGATGCTGTCATAGGCTGCCCGGGTTGGCTGCCATCATTGGCTGCGCTCTTATCGTTTGTTCCCATGAGGTGCACCCATCCACTGGCTGCCCTCCGCCACGCGGTGCCGCCGCTGGCGCCACCCCCTCCCCCAGCGTTATCCGTTTTCCTTTCGGGCATGTGAATCATATATGATTCTGACCGCATGCCCATCCTAAATATGAATTAACAATATCTCAGAGGTGCCAGGATCGGTCCCCCTGAGGTTCCCCTGTGAAAATCAATACGCGGGGACATATATTCTTCTGACATAGCACTTGTTTGCGAATCCCTTGTTAAAGATCGGGGCGAAGTGCACGCGCGCGCGTCGTCGCGCGCGCATGCCGAAAACCTTCAAAAACCTTAGGTGTCGGAAGGATTTCGCAATCGATTTCGCAACGCTGATTTGCTAAAACAGCTTACGCGCAAGCTCTTGCGTAATCTTCAGAAACAATAGGTTTCCCAAGATGGCCACAACATGCTACCAAACGTATTTCGCGCGCGCATGTCGGAATCTGTCGAACGCCCTTGCGCGCGCGCCGTCGCGAGAATCCTTTTTGGGAAAAACGCGACGAAGTGCAGACGCGCGCGTCGTCGCGCCCGCATGCCGAAATCCTTCAAAACCCATCGATTTCGGAAGGATTACAAAATCGCGTGCCCTTATATATAAAAAAGTTTCGCAACGCGGATGTTGTTCAACAAAAGCGCGCGCGCGCGCGCTCTTGCGTCGTCGTCGTCGTCGTCGTCGCCGTCCTCCCTCCTCCCGCGTCGGCGTCGTCGACGCCTACGTCGTCCTTTGTCTTTCCTCGTTCGTTGTCGTCCTCTTTGGCGTCGTCGTCGTTTCCGTCGTCGTTGTCGCCGTGGTCGCCCTTCCTCCTCCCTCGTCGTCGTCGTCGTCCGTCGTCGGCGCCTGGTCGTCGTGCCTCCTACTTCGTCTCCGTCGTCGTCGTTGTCGCCGTCGTCGTCGTCGTCTTCCTTCCTCCCTCGTCGTTGTCGTCGTCGGTGTCGCCGTCCTTCCTCCTTCTTCGTCGTTTGCGTCGTCGCCGTCCTCCCTCCTCCCTCGTCGTCGTCGTCGTTGTCGTCGTTGTCGTCCTTCCTCCCCCCTCTTCGTCTTCGTTGGCGACGTCGTCGTCGTCTTCGTCGTCGTCGTCGGCGTCGGCGTCGTCGTCGTCTTCGTCGTCGTCGTCGGCGTCGTCGTCGTCGCCGCCGTCGTCGGCGTCGGCGTCGGCGTCGTTGACGTCGTCGTCGTCGGCGTCGTCGGCGTCGTGAACGTCGTCGTCGTTGTCATCGTCGTCGTCGGCGTCGGCGTCGGCGTCGTCGTCGTCGTCGGCGTCGGCGTCGTCGTCGTCGTCGTCGTCGTCGTCGTCGTTGTCGGCGTCGTCGAAGTCGTTGGAGACGTTGTCGGTGTCGTCGTAGTCGGCGTCGGCGGCGTCGTCGTCGTCGTCGTCGCTGTCGTCGTCGGCGTTGCTGTCGTTGCCAAGTGCAATTTGGTGCCCACCGCCACGGTCATAAGTCATTTTGCAAACCAAGTTGCGGGTGGGTGGGTGGGATGTTTGCGCGAGCAGTGGACGTGGCCAAGCACGGTGCAGGGTAGCCAACTGCACCGTAGGTTGTCCCCTCGTAGCCAGCCCTCGTAGGCCGCGCGCGCGCTGCCTCCCATCCATAGATTCTCTCGCATTAAGACGCCCCCCCCCCCCCCCCTGCCCCCACGCGCGCACGCGCGCCCCGCCCGCCCCCCACCCCCCGAGATGACACACACCCCCCCTGCCCCCGGCCCGCCCCCCCCCCCGCCCCGCGCGGATTTAAAAAAGACCCCCCCCTGGGTAGATAGATTATATATATGAATATATATGCATCAGTATATTTGTGTATATATATACTTGTATAATATACAGTACAGTAGAGTATATACTTTAGTATAGTATAGTATATATATGTTTTAATAGATAACAACATTATAAGGCTCTAGCGTGATTCGGGATCTCCGGATTCCGGATGTCAGATTCCCGGATTCCGGAGTCGAATCCGGTTTCCGAGATTCCAGGATTCCGGATTCCGGATTGACGGTTCCACATTCTGGAGCCCGGGTTGTTGGAATCGCATCGGACGGGGCATGGATGAGCACCCGGGCCGGCCCGAACCCCTGAGACCATAAACCGAGCCCCCACCTCCACAACCCTAACAGCCGAACCTGGGCGCCTTATAACACGAGCAGGCGAATCCCAACACCCGAATTGTAACAAAATAAAGCAGAAGTCTTTAATCCTGACACCCGAACCTTAACACCCTGACCCCATACACCCTAATCCGAACGCCCAGGCGCTCGCACCCTGACCCTACGTTGACCCTGACACCCTGACCCTGAAGCTGTAACCCTCGCCTGGAACCACAACGCCCTCGCGCCGAAACCCTGGCCCCTAACCCTACCCCCCGCACCCCTAAAACCCCAACCCTTGCTTCCTGAACCAATCAACCGAACCCGAACGCTCAGCACTAACCCTAACATGCTAACTCAAACACCCTGGCCCTAACACTCCAAGCCAAAGGCGTAACCCTACGACAGTAACCCTTACAACCTTGACCCTAGAACAAAGAACCCCCCAAGCCCCGACACTAACAAAACATTCACTAAACAACCACAACTAAAAAAAAAATCAAAAAACCAACAAAAAAAACAACCAAACAAATAAACCAAAAACAAAAAAAAAAAACAAAAACATAACAAAACAGAACCAAAAACACAAAAAAAAGAAAACACAAAAAACACAAAACACAAACAAAATCAACAAAACAATACAAAAAAACAAAAACACACAAACTAAAAAAAAACAACAAAACAAAAACAACAACAAAAACAATGGAACAATAACAATCAAAAAATAAACAAAAAACACAACAAGCCCTAACAACACTAACACACGGGCCCCACCACCTTAATCCGCGCTAGGATTAGTGTTAGTGCGTTAGGGTTAGGGGGGTAGGTAAGGGTTAGAGTGTTCGGGTTTGGTTAGGGTGTGAGGGTCAGTGAATTAGGGTCCCGGCTGGGGTTCGGGGGTCAGGCTTATTAGCGCGCTTGTTAGGGTTAGGGTGTAAGGGTTAGAGTGTTGGGGCTTGCGGGTGAGATTTATGATTTGTGTGTTAAGGTTCTTTGGGTTCGGATGTGAGGGTTAGCATGATAGGGTTTCGGTGTTAGGGTTTAGGTGTTCGTGTCAGGGCTAGGGTGCTAGGGTTACGGCGTTAGGGATAGGGTTAGGGTGTGAAAAAAAAACGAATAAAAAAAAATAAGAAAAAAAAAAAGAACAAAAAAAAAAAAGGGTTTGGGTTGGGGGGGGGGGGGGGGGGGGGGGGGGGGTGAGAGTGTCAGGGCTAGGGGGTGGGGGCAAGGAGGTCAGGTGGTTCGGGTAAGGTGTTCGCGTTAGGGTGTTAGGGTTAGGGTTTCGGAGCTGGTGTGCGCAGATTAGGGTGGAGGGGCCCGTGTGTTAGTGTCAGGCTGTTAGTGTCGGGGTGGTTCTGTCGTAAGGTTACGCCTTAGGCTTGGAGTGTCAGGGCCAGGGCCCGACGCGCCGCCGCGTGGGCGGCCTCGCGCCACGCCTGCGCGCAGCAAACAGGGTGGAGGGTGGGAGAAAGAACGCGCGCCAGGGGGGCGCCCGCCGCTCGCGCGCGGGCGCGCGCGAGGCGCCTCCACCAAATTGCAAATCACCTGCGAAGCGCACGCGCCGCGGGGGGCAGCGACCCCCCCCCGCGGCGACGCAACCCCGGCGCGCGACGGCGCGTTGGCCCGCGCCTGCGCAGCGATGCCGCGGTCGCGTCGCGCTGCCGCGCGCGCGACCTACGCGCAACCGTGGCCGATTTGTGCCCGCCCACAACGGTGGGCGTCTGCGTCTTCGAGCGCACCTGCCGCGGTGGGCCCACAACAAAGACTTTCAAAGGGTGCAATGCCAAATCTCCATTAAGCAAGAGTATGCGCTGTTCCGCGGCTACTCGTCGCGCCCCGCGCAGTGGCGCGGCGGCCCCGCGGCGGTCTTCCCCGCGCGACGTGGCGCCGTCGAGGCGCGGGGCTCGAGCCGGCGCGCGCGGCCGCGCCTTGTCCGCGCGGGCGAATCGGATGCGCTGTCCAAGCTGGGCACTGGCCCTGGCCAGTCAAGGCCCAGGGCTCGCAGCGAGGGCGGGCAAGTGGGCAGCGGGGGGGCCCGCGCGAGCGCTCTGCAGAAGCAGCGCTGCAGGCTCGGCGTCGGGCCCTTGGGTTCTCCTCCCAGACCGGGGCGGGCGGCGCGAGCTCGCGCGCTGCCGCTCTTCGACGCGGCGTCTCCCTTGCCCGCCCAGCCCGCGCGCGTGGGCCCTGCTCTTGGGCGCGGGGGGGCGTTCGGGCGCAGCTGGTTTGATTGCCGCCGGTAGAGAACAGCGCGCGCGACGGTCTTGGCGGCGCCGCTGCAGAGTCCAAGCGGGCGCCCACGCAATGAAAGTGGCAGCTTTCCTTTCTGCGTTGGCCGCGTCGCATCATCGCTGCGACGGGCTTCCAGCTGGCTCGTCGCTGCTGAACTTGCACGTCGTGGAGCCAGACGGCGGAGCGTCGACGCAGCGTTTCGACGTCGCGCAGAGGAACCCCCCCTTTCACGCCCGGTCTCGCCTCGCCCAGCGCGAGCGCCCGCGGCGGCGCAGGAGCGCCCGCCGGGCGTTGGTGGAGCTGGAAGAGGTGCAGGTGTCGCAGCGGGAGCTCCTTGCAAATGCCATAGCAGACATCGCCGCTCGGCTGCCCAGGTCGCGCCCGCGGACTGGTCGCGGGAAAAGACGTCGCGCGCGCGTCAGGGCGCCGGGGCATTGATGGGCCCGCGGGCATCGGGCGGCGCGGCAGGTTGGGAGCGCGCCACGTCGCGCGTCATCTGTTTTGCGTTTCTGGCGGGTGTGCTCGCGCGGCGCGGAGTTCTCGCCGCCGCGGCGACGTTCGCCCACCCCCCGCGCCCAAGATATTATTCTGATGCATGCGTCTTGCTGGCGGCCCCGCATCCGACGACTTTGGCGCGCGAGAGGTATCGGCCGCGCCCGCCGCCGCCCCGCCCCCCCGCGACGCCGTCGCGCGGGCGCCGGGAAGTCCGCCCTCCGCGCTGCGGAGAGCTCGCCCACTTCGTTGTGTCATTACCGGTCTGAGCGACGCCGCGCGCTTCGCCATGGAGCTTCGAAGAGCAGCGCTTCTTGTCGCCGCGGTGCTCTGGGGTGGCGCGGGGGCGGTCGGCGCTGGCAGGCTTCGCCCCTGCGCCGGCGACGCATGGAGAGCACAGAGGGATAATCTAGCGGAAGGACGGAGGCGCTCCCGCGCAAATTCAGGCAGCGCAGCTCTGCCCCCCCATCGCCAGTCGCGCGAGGATTGCCGAGCTCGATTACAAGAGCGCCCGCGAGAGGTCTGCAATTGAAGCGTCATTTGCCGCCGTAGAGGCAACCGCGCAGCGCCAGAGCTGCTCGGCGAGGCGATTTGAGCGCTCTGTCCAGGCCCGGCTCCGCGGCGACCCGCGGCGATGAGCGCGCGGCGCGCGCGGCGGGCCACGAACCCGCGCAGCAATATTCGCCCCGCTCGCAGGGCGAATGCGCGCGTGTATGAGGAGGCTCGAGTGCGAGTGGGTCTGCGCACAGGTGGGGCTCAGCGCGAGTGGAGCTGCTGACTGCATGCCGGTCTGGGAGCATGCCCCATAAGTGCGAGCGGGCATGGGCCGAGCGGGGCTTCGGAACGCGTTTTTGCGCATCGAAAATTTGAGCTTTCCAAAAGGCTTCGCCGCTTCCTTCCGGGCGCCCTCCTCTCGCGGGCCGCGCGCCCGCCCGCTCCCCCGACGATGGGCGGCGTTCCTGCCTCTTCCGCCCCCCGCCCCGACAGTTGTCGACCGTCTGCAGCGCCCCGCCCTCCGCGCCATCCGAGACCGCGGGAGGGGGGCGCAGAGGCGGGCGAGGATTGCCGCCGGGGGTTGTCGGAGAGGGGGGGGGGATTGCGGCGTGCTTCGGGCGGCGCCCTCCGCCGACGGCGCAGCCCTGGGCCTTTCCGCGCCCCCGCGATCCCTTTTCTTCGGGCAATTGCCAGGCGAGGGGGCGAGAGGTCGTCGGCGATTGAATGGGGTGCAGTCGGAGAAGGGGCTGGGCTTGCCGGACATTGCTGGGGGGGGTCATCGCCCCCGATCGGGCTTCAGCAACTGAGTCCTTCCCCCACGCATATTATATATATATATATATATATATATATATATGCGCCGACAGTGCGACCGCCGTTAACAATCGTCGCTTCCGCTCGCCCGCGCGAGCGGAGCGCTGCGAGCAGGCTGCTCGCGACAAAATTCCAATAAAAAAAAAAAAAAGAAAAAACAAAAAAAACAAAAAAAAAAAAAAAAAAAAGTTGGCGAGTCGGGGGCGGCCCGCGGGCGCCCCGAGCGAAACGCGGCGATCGCACGAGATGTTCGCCGGCCGAGCAGCGTCTTTTGGGCGTTCCGAGGAAGGGGGGGGCGCGCGTGAGAGGAAAACAAGAAAGAAGAACGCCGGGGGGTGTCCTACCCCGCGCGTGCTTCCGCCCACCATTCGTCGCCGGCGGCAGCGCTGCCAACCCCCCGCCCCCTGGCGATGCGGCTGATTTTCTTGATGGAGACAAGGGGCCGCCCCGCGCGCCCCGCGCCTGGCTCCGGCCCCCGCGCCGAGGCAGGCGAGGCGCAGAAGTCAGCGACGGAATCCCGCGAGTTCACGCACACGGACACAAAAACAAAAAAAACCGCACAGGGCGTTCCCGGGAAAGAGCGACAGGGCGCCCCGGAGATTCGTCGCCGCCAGCGTCGCGGCGCGGCCGGTCGCTTTCTATCGGTTCGCTTGCCGCGGCACGGCGGGCGCGCCTGCGGGCGCGCGGAGAGCAGCGCGCGCGCGGAGAAGCCGCGAGCATTCTGACCTGTCGGGCGTATTATTAGCGACGGCCGCGGACATGATCGGGCGGCTGTTAACTGTCGCGTGCCTGCTAACCCTCGCCCTCGGCCTCCGCCAGGGGAGCGCTCGGCACGCCCGTCGCGCGGCGCAGGGCCGCCGCGCTCGGGGCGCGCCCGGGGCCGTCGCGCGACCGCGATGGCGCGCGAGGCCGCGCGCAGGAGGGTAGGCGACAGGGGGGCGTCGTCGGTGCGGAACCAGCCAGCGAGTTCCAGGATCGCTTTTTGCTTCGCTGGCGCATGCGACGCGCTGCCAGTGCGCCGTGCCGAAGCGAGCGACCCAATCACCGATGATTTGGCGCGGGCCCGCATTTTCCTCGCGCGTCGCTCCGCGCGACGTTGGGACCTGGGCGCAGGTTTGATTTGCGCAAATCTGCGCGCGGGCTTGCTGCGTCGCCGCGGCGCCAGGGCTCTCGCCGCGCGACGGGGCCGCCGCGCGGGCGCTTCTCCGCCAGGGCGTCCGCGCTGCTCGCCAGCGGGCGCGCGGACGCCGTTGACGAGCGCGGGCAGTAGCTGGGGCGCGGGGCGACGATGCCAGCGACAGGCTGCCCGCGACGCAGCTCGCGACTGCAATTGCAGGGGCTCGCGGCCCCCCCGCGAGGCGCGCCGACCCGTCGCCCTGGGGCGAGCTTGCGCGGGCGAGCCAAGCAAACCGCGGCGCTTGCGATGGGCGAGCGAAGCCGAACACTGCAAATCCACAGCGCGGAGGCATGTTCCTGCGCGGCGGTGGCTTGATCTTCCGTCGATGGTCAACGTCAACGCATATCGTTCGTGTGCAATATTGCCATTGCCCTGCTGCTACCGCATATGATTGTGTTCGCGCTCGGGCGCGCGCTTTGCTCGAACTTAGTGCTGGCATGTCGCATGATCGCGGGCGTTCGGAATAGCATTGCGCGGGTTCCAGGGCAGGTGGGCCACGCGTGCGGCGCGCCCAGAGCAAGCGCAGCTCTGCCGACGCACGTGGAAGCACGCATCTGGGAACATGTCGACCCCGTGCCGTCCTTGGCAAAAACAAATGCGTTCAGTCGGCTATATATATATATATATAGATATGCGTCGGCAATCACTCCGCACTGGGGCCGTCTCGGGGCCCTCGTGGGTCATCTCGGGAGCTTCTGGGGGCATGCTGGGCCGTCTCGAGGCGATGTCGGAGGCCTCCTGGGCAGTCTTGGAGCGTCGGAGGGCCGAGGGCGCGAGAACGCAGAACACATGTTATTGGAACATGAGTGATCCTGGCTTCTTGGCGCACTCTTGGAGGTCCCCTCGGAGCGCCCTTGGGGCCGCTTGGGGCGTCTTGGGCCATCGCGCGTGCAACTTGAGGGGCCCGGGGCGCTCGCGGGCCGCTTGGGTGGCATCTCGGACCCTCTCGGGCGCATCTCGGGGCCCTGGCCTTTGGGGCAGTCGCGCGACGCAGCCCGGGGGCGCGCGGGGGCGCTTGGTGCGTTCGAGCATTTAGGGCCCCAGCCGCGCGGGGAACGCGGGAGCATTGAGGTCGGTGCATTTCGCGCCCGGGGCTAGGTGGCAGATATATAACGCGCGTGGCGCTACCCGCGGACACCCGCCTGCCTTGTCTGCGGGCGAGTCGCGAGAAAGTATCGAGTGGGGGCCCTTCCCTGTGAGGCTCTCACATCATGTCATTAATTAGAGCGGGTCGGTCGAATCCTGCGCCTGTCGCCACTTCTACAGTCTTCAGCGCTGAACCGGGATGAAGTCTCTAGCGGGGCCCCTTTCTCGAGCGGTGCCGCGCGGGGGGGCGGGGTGGATGAGGGGGGCGGGGTCGCGAGGAGGCGGGGGCGCAGAAACCGCGAGGATGGGGGTGGGGCGCGACGACGACGACGACGAGGCATGAATATCAGGGAGAGGGGGGCGGCGCAAAGGAGGCAGGGAGGGGGAGGGGCGGGGGAAGAGGGGCGGCCAGGAGGAATCAGGGCGACGACGCTGAGGGCGAGGTGGGAGAGGAGGAGGTTCGAGGAAGATTCGCGCGGAGGGGGAGCTCGGGCAGGAAGGGGCGCAGGGGAGAAGGCCAGAGGAGGAGGGAGGGGGAGGAGGAGGAGGAGGAACGACGAAGGGGTCCGTGTCGAACTCGCTGGGGTCGTCGTCGCTATATTCGCCATCGTCGTCGGCGGGATGGCGCGCGCTGCCCGACCTTGCTGTCTCGGCCGCGGCGCGCCCCAGCGCGGGCCGTGGTTCAGCTTCGGCAGCCTCAGCGCGGCCGCCGCTGCATCTCTGGCGGCGCCCCGGGTGCACTTTGGCGCGCGCGCTGCGCGTGTTGTTCGGCGTTGCATTTGCGCGCCGCCAGCGTCGACAAGCAGTTTTTTGCGGCGGCGACTGCGTGGCCAGGGCGCCCCGCTGCAGGGGTCGTTCGGCCGCCCGCGCCAGGGCGCCCAATTCCGCGAACGGAACTGCCCTGCCGATTTCAAAACTGATGGGGAGCCCCCCTCCACCCCCCCCCCGCTGCAGCCAGCCAGGGGGGGGGGGGGGTAGGAAGGCGAGGAGGGGGAGAGGGGCGGTGGGAAGGGAGGGGGGTGGAGGACGGGGGGGCGCGAAGAGCGAGGATTGAGGGGGGAGGAGGAAGGGGGGGGGGAGAAGCAGCAGCATCAGCAGCAGTGGTAGGGCAGGTGGATCGAGGATCGAGGGCCGAAGTTCGATCGGAGATCGAGGATAGAGGGGGGGTCGCA
>CAUYUJ010007674.1:0-7500 GCA_963575745.1 Prorocentrum cordatum
TATATATATATATATATATACATATACGTGTATATATGCATGTCTGTATGTATGTTTGTACAGATGTACATACTTTGCGGGCAGAGATTCCTGTCGAGTCAAATGCAATTGTATTGTCGTGGTCGCGCTTGGGGGAGTGCGCAGGGTTGGGCCAGATCTGTGCCCTCCCGCAGGATTCCCAATCCCCTCGTGCTCCCCGCTCCTGCTCCTGCAAACATCGCCAACGTCGATCACTTTAGGCCGCGCACATACGTAAGGTGTGTGCTGTATGTATGCCGTAGCTGGCATACGTGCATACAACATCATATGCGCACATATGCACATTATATACAATATATATATATATATATAATTAATATATTATATATATTACTTATAAGGTAAACTAACATACACACATGCGTATACATATTCTTCACATAGACACAACCACATATGTATACGTATACACACCTCCATCTTATATATAACGCGTATACATATAGACACTTCCTTATATATATATATCTAATAAAATATCTATTGTAAATATATATATATATATATATATAGATAGGAGCAGGCCGCGGGCGGCACTCGGGCATGGGCCACGGTGATGCATGGCCGCCCGGGGGGCCCCACGAGCGCCCCCGTGGCCTCCGAGGTGGCCCCGTGGGCGCCCGGATGGCCCCAGACCTTGTGGCACGACAGCTCCACGGACCGGCCCATCGCTCCCCGATGGCGCCGCAGACGGCTTGTGCACGGCCTCCGAAAATTTTAGGCCGCGCCAGGACGGCCCCTGGCAGGCTTCAGTGGGTGCCCGAGGCCCCAGACGAGTGCCCTGAGAGGCAAGAATCGCTGGTTGCCTTTAGCTTTTCCAATCTGTTTCTTCGGGGTCCTCTTTTTTATGTTTTGGACAACCCATGACGGCCCAAGGAGTCCCCCCAGGACCGCCCAAAGATGGGCCAAGCGGCCCCAGAACGACCCTCAAGAGGCCCCTGCGATGCCTCCCTCGGCATCCCACCGAACATCCTAGAGGCCCTTGACCCACAACCCTGGCACGGTGGCTGTCGCAGACCCCCTTACGCTACTTCTCACCCTCCTTCTCGTGGCCTTCCCAGCTCCTACCGTTATTGTTTTGTTTTCTCACACCTCCTCCATCGCATTTCCAAGCTCCACCTCTTATTTCCCCGTCTGAAGATTGTCGAATGATTCCGCCGTGCCGTCCTTTGGGCTTTGCAGTTTCATTCGGGTTTGTTTCCTTGGCTCAAGCTTTCTCGACGTCGATCGTCGGAAATCTTGGCTTCCGCTTGTGGCTCGCAGCGAGCTTATGCGGGCAATTGTCACGAGCCTCCCCTTTATTGCGCATCAGATGCGCACGCAGATGCGGGAGAAGAAGCCGAGGCAGGGACTATTGCGCGGGGCGGCCTCGGTCAAACGCAATTTCTCTATGTGTTGTTTTGTGGGCTGCTCGTCACGGGCAACGTGCGTCTTCGACGTCGCGAGCATTCCCGAAGAGGCAAACACGTTTGGCGCGAACTCGGGCCCGAGTTCGGCCCTGCTGCTGGAAGGGGCTCTGCTGCTCCTGATGGGCGCGTGCTCGTCGCCACGCAGGATGTCCTACACTCGAGCAAAGCAGGACTGCTTGCTCTCGAGACCAAGGTCGTCATCCAAATCGAGCTAGCAAACTTTGGCTACGCCAACTGGTCCACGGAATCTGGGGCGGTCGCTTTCTGGTCTACGATGCTGCACATTATTGGCAAGTGCGTCCTCTGGCTGTTCTCTACAGACACTGGTGGCGTCCCGAGCAAAGAGTCCAAGTCTAGCGACTTGGACCAGACGTCCAAGATTCCTGAGCTTACCGTCCGCGAGATTGAGGTGAGGTTCGACAGATTGGACGGCGGCGATTGGGCACAGCAGATCAACAAGGGACACGCCAAACTCAAGTCGCCCATGGACCCCAGCACCAGGGCTTGATTGTTCCAGCAAGCAGGCACCAGGGGCCGCGTGGAGCAAGGCGCCGGCAATGCGGCGGAATGGGATGGTCTTTACATCGTCTTTGGCTGTCCGGTCAGCAAGTACTTCAAGGCTTCCCACGACGTGATTCTTCGCGTCAGCCAAACGCCTGCTGGTACGCGCGCGATTGTGAGCCCGATCGCGGTTGCAAAGCGTCTCGCACATGGAGCTTCCTGCCTGGTGGACCTAGTGGTGCAGGCCCAGATGTTCCAGAGGGCCGTGATGGTGTTCCCGTGACTCGACAACATTGGCAAGGTGTACCTCAACGAGGGCGCTCTCCCAGAGTTGGTCGATTCCCGTTCTGGACGAGGACCTGCTTGAATGGCTTTCTTGCTACGTCGCCGTAGTGGGCACAAAGGGAGACGGGCCTAAGCAGACCGGCTCCAGCCTGAATTGGATGAGAGCCCTCCCTTACCCAGACGCTTCTGACATCGCGCACTGGACATTTTCTGGGCTGCAGACCTCGATGCTGACCGTGGGCTCTGGCGAGAAGGTGGCCAAGGCCATTGATGGCGCTCCGGGCGAGGTGAACGGACGCTGGACCACTTGCTGCGCTTCCGCTATGCCGAAGACCATGGTGCCCGAGATCGCTGGCCTCGTAAAGCAGAGAGGAGGCAATGTCGAGCCTCCGAGCCTGCCTCCGAGCGGCGTCGTATCCATCGATGAGTTCACGGCGGAATCAGGCGCCGGCCCTAGCCGCTGATTCGTCGGCGCTATCAAAGGACACTTTGCGCGCCAGGCCTACAGTCTGGTCTACGAACGGCTGCAGCTGAACGACCAGACCGGACCGCGGCAGGCTGGCTTTGGCATCTTGCAGGCCGCGGATCAAGTCAATGATTTTTGCCGGCGCGCTTGCCTTAAGGAGGTTGGACTCTCGCACGTTTGCAAGAGCACCTTCGGCCAGCGCGACGCGATTGCAGTGAAAGACGCCGTCCCCTCGCGTCTCTAAGAAACAATTGGGCGTGTTACCATGGGGCCCTCTCATGGCCATGTTCGCGCCTTCCTGGGGCTGTCCTGAGTGCCCGCGCGCTCCTTCCCATCTCCCTCCGCCTCCGCCGTCGTCGGTGGATTCGGATGGAAGGGCAAGTTTGGAAGGTCGAGGGTCCCCTGCGCGTTTGTTTGTGCTTGCGCTGAGGAGGGCGAGGAGGAAGAGGCCCCCAAACTCGCCCCCAAACAGGTCCAGAGGTCTCCACGAAGGTTCCAAGGCGGCCCGAGAAGGGCGCAGAGGCGCCCGAGACGGCCAAAGAGGGCCCCCAAAGGCACGCCCAGGCGTCGCGGGCGAAACTGGGGCGTCCAGACCCCCGAGGCCCAGGGGACCCCCGACCTCATCACCCGTTCAGTTCAGGTCCCAGGACCCTTCCCCGACGCCCAAGTTATTCAAGCGGCGCCCCGCTGCGGCGGCGAGGAGGGCCCGTGGAAGGCCAGGAAGCCTCGGGCTCCGATGCTCGAGGTTCGAGCTCCGAGTCTCGGCGCCATGGGGGCCTGGGGACCCGTCCTGAGCGGATCCTGGGTCGGGGCAGGGGGCCCGCTCTGGGCGGACTCCGGGTCGAAGAGGGCGTCGGTTGCAGCCGTCTTTCCTTTCTGTGTGCGCCCATCCTGGGTGCAGCGCTCGACCCTCCAGGGTCGAGGGCGGGACTTTTCAACGACGACGACAACGACGACGACGATGACAACTGCTTTCCGGGAGGGCCCCGATGGACAGGCTTATAGATGTTTTTGAATGAATTGTTTTCATGATGTTCCAATTGCCGCCGTCTCCGCTTTCCGCCGTTCCGCGACGGACAAGAGGCGCCCAATGGGCCCCAACACACCCCAGATTGGGGTCAAAACGGCCCACGTGGCGCCCAAGCTGCCCCAAGAGGCCCCAAGACGGCCCCACAATTGAGCTGGGATGTGCCACCAGGGCTTTAAGGGTGGCCAAGAAGGTTCCAAGACACCCCAAAGACGTCGACGCTTCCTTCCGAACGGCCCATCCACCTTAGACGGGCCAACAGGGTTCCCAAATGCCTTCCAACGGGGAACAGCAAGTTAGACATAATTGATGTTTCGAATGGTCTGATAGACTTACGCCACACTCGCCGACCCCTATATAAACGACTGCGCCTCTAGGGCTGCATTTCACGAGGCTTGTCCGAATCATGACACGGCGCTCGACATCGTTCCTGTTGCTTCGTTGTTGTTACCGTACCACTTGGTGCTCTTTTGTGGCCTTTTGGTGGCATCTTGGCCTGTCTGCGGGCCATATCTGGCCGACTCGAGGCATCTTGGGCCAAGTTTTGGGGCCTCTTGGGGGCTTCCTGGGGGCTTTTTGGAGCCCTTTGAGGTTTTCTTGGGGGTCCCTCGGGGCCTCTTGGGTTGTTCGGGGGGCAGGCTGGGGACGTCTTGGGGCCGAAAGCTCGCCAAGGTGCCCTCTGGGCTCCGTCTTGGAGCCGTCTGGGGGCCCTCTTGGGCTGTCTTGGGGGCTTCGAGGGCTGCTGTTGGACCCTCTTCGACCTTTTTTGGGAGCCCGTGTGGCCGTCTGGGGGCGATCTTGAAGGTTTCTTTGCCCGTCTGGGACGCTGTGAAAACCGAATCGGCGAGCGTGCGAAAAATGTTTGTTTTTCGAAGGGAATGTGGCGATTGTTATTTCTTGGGACCCTTTTTGGGCGCATCTTGGTGGCCTTTTGAGGCGTCTTGGCAGCTTCGGAGGCCGCCTCCAGGCCATCGTGGGCGTCCAGGGCGCTATTTTGGCGATTCGTGGCCCCCTGGGGCCGTCTGGGGAGCGTTTTGGCGCGTTCGGTCCAGGGTCCGGCCGGGCGAGGGGGGGGGCGGGGTCGAATTGCCGGTTTGGGGTCCCTGGGGGGGGGGATAATGCGGGGGGGATAGTCTCACACGCCTGGAGACCCACAAGGGGTCGGCGGATTTTGATGGGTCTCCCATAGTCCATTGCTCCGCTTCCCGACGCTCCGAGGCTGTCCAAAAAACTTCCCAGATCATTCAAAGACGGCCCGAGGGGCGTCCGATGGGGGCCAGAACGCACCCCTTGCCAAGAGGGCGCCAGGACGGCCCAGGAGGAGCCCAAGATGGCCCAGAAGGCCCCGCGACGGCTCTCCAAATCAGCCTGGACACCCCAAAAGGGCTCTGCAGGGAGCCAAGGGCCCCCCAGACGGCCCCCCAATGATCTTCGACCCCCCAAGAAGCCCTACGGATGCCTCCACGAGAGCCCCGACACGGCCGAGACCAGCATGTTCGTAGAGCCTTCCGGGAACATGATTGTCGCCGACAGCCGAGGAGGAGACCAAGAAGGAATAGGAAGAGGATGAGGATGATACTGATGATGAGGAGCAGAATGGTGATGATGATGATGATGATGATGACGATGATGATGATGATGATGATGATGATGATGATGATGATGATGATGATGATGATGATCCTGATGATGATGATGTTGATGGTGATGATGATGATGGTGATGATGATGATGATGACGTTGATGATGATCATGTTGGTGATGGTGGTGTCGATGATGATGTTGATGATAATGGGCATGTCGATGATGATGGGGATGGCGATGGTGCTGTTGATGGTACTGATGCTGATGGGCATGATGAAGCTGCGTTAATGCTGATGATGATGATTATGACGATGCTGATGCTGTTGCTGATGATACTGGTGATAATGGTGATGATAATGATGCCGACGATCATGATGATGATGATGATGATGATGATGATGATGATGATGGTGATGACGGCGATGATGATGATGATGATGCTGATGATGATGATGATGGTGATGGTGATGGTGATGATGTTGATCATGCTGTTGATGATGGTAATGCTGCTGATCATGATGATGACGACTATGATGCTGCTGATGATGCTGATGATGCTGATGGTGTTGATGATGACGATGGTGACGATGATGATGCTGATGCTGATTATGCTGACGATGATGACGAGGAGGAGGAGGAGGAGGAGAGGTAGACTGTCGACAGCGTCAGAAAAATAGAAGGAGGACAAGGATGATAATGAGGACGGCACAAAGACGAGGAGGAGGAGGATGATAATGATGATGATGAGGACGGCACAAAGACAAAGATGAGGAGGAGGAGGATGGGGAGGAGGAGGACGATGAAGAGGAGGTGGAGGGGGAGAAGGAGGAGGATCAGGAGGAAGAGGAGGAGGAGAAGGAAGATGAAGCGGAGGAGGAGGAGGTGGAGAGGGAGAAGGAGGAGGAGGATCAGGATGAGGGGGAGGAGCAGGAGTAGGCGTCCGGACGGCGTGAGGAGGTCGAGGACGAGGATGGACTCGCACACCTTGCTCAGTCGCTGCTCCTTCCTTCCGCCCTTCCCAGATCGCGCAAAGAGGGGCTGAGAGGTCCCCAGGAGGTCCCCAACACGGGCCAAACCATCATGTTCTGGGAAGGCCTTTGGGATACTGTCGCAGCCATGAGGAGGAGGAGAAGGAGGAGGAGGAGGAGGAGGAGGAGGAGGAGGAGGAGGAGGAGGATTGAGTGGAGGAGGAGGAGTTGGAGGAGGAGGCGGAGGAGGAGGAGGAGGAGGAGGACCAGGAGGAGTAGCAGCAGCAGCAGAAGGAGACGTTGGGCGGAGGCAGGGCATGATCATGACAATGCGGATAATACCAAGAAGGAGGAGGAGGCGAAGGAGCAGGAGGAGGAGGACGGAATGAGGAGGCCGAGGACGAGGATGGAGTCGTGACCCCTACAGCCGATGCTCGCTCCCTCCTTCCGTCCTTCCCAGGTAGCGCAACAACGGGCCAAGAGGCCTCCAAGATGACCCCAGCACGGACAAAAACCATCATGCTCCAGGAAAGCCTTCCGGAAACGTGACTGCTTCGCCAGTCCGAATAAGAGGACGAGGAGGAGAAGCTGAAGAGGAAGATTAAGCGCGCTGTCAGGGGATGGGGATGAGAATGAGGATGACCCAAAGAGGAGCGCGGATGGAATAAGGAAGCCGATGGCGAGGATGGAAGCGCAACCCGAACTGACCTGCTGCTCCTGCCGTCCGTCCTTCTCAGATCGCGCAAAGACGGGCGAAGAGGCCTCGAAGAGGGCCCCTAGCACAAGCCAGACATCCATGTTCCTGGATAGCCTTCTAGGAACATGTCTGTCGCCGCAAGTGTGAGGAGGAGGAGGAGGAGAAGGAGGAGGAGGAGGAGGAGGAGGAGGAGGAGGAGGAGGGGGAGCAGGAGGAGGAGGAGGAGGAGGAGGAGGAGGAGGAGAGGAGTACGAGAGGATGTGATGGGGAGATGAAGAGAATAGTAATCATAAGAAAACAAATAATCATAAGAAACATAGGGATTGTCTTAAAACTCACATCAAGAATGGCAATATGGGTAAGCATAAGACAAGCAGCAACAACACCAATCATAATAATAGTAGCATCGAGAAGACTACGACGCATAATACGATTAGGATGAGGAGGAGGAGGAACAGATGGAGACGGAGGGCGGGGGCAGGCGATGTGGATGATAATGGCGAGACTACAAGGAGGAGGAGAAG
>CAUYUJ010007674.1:22500-25000 GCA_963575745.1 Prorocentrum cordatum
GTGTTGTTTCACACTGTCTGGCCCCATGTCGGCGACCAGAATGTGAGTGAAACAATTGTTTTTTTTCTCATACGGTTTTCGGGGTGTCGCGCGTCTCTCGCGCGTTGTTCCACAGTGCGACTGCGAAAGGCTCGGAACGTCAAACATATTGGTCTGACCGAGTTCGCGGCTATACTAAAGTGATCGTACAACGCAGGCTTCCGCTTCATGAAGTCCACCGAGCAGGTGCTTGATTTGACTTTCTGGACAAATCCAATGCACCCGCGTGCATGTTATGATGCACGTCGCAGACAGGAGGAGGAGTAGGAGGAGGAAGGGGAGGAGGAGGAGGAGGAGGAGGAGGAGGAGGAGGAGGAGGAGGAGGAGGAGGAGGAGGGGGAGGGGGAGGGGGAGGATGATGAGGAGTAGGAGTTGGAGGAGGAGGAGGAGGAGGAGGAAGAGGAGGAGGAGGTGGAGGAGGGGGAGAAGGAGTTGGAGGAACGGGGAGCAGGAGGAGTGGTTGGAGAAGGGGGGGGACGAGGAGGGTCAGGAAAAGTGAGGGGGGAGAGCGCGAGGGGGAGGGGGGCACGGGCCTCCTCGCGGCTCCAGGCCTCGAAGGCCCGACGTGCACGCTGCGGGGGGCATCAACCTCGCCCGAGCGATCCCCGAGACCACCCGGAGGAGGGCCCCCCCCTGGTGACACTTTGGAGGCCAAGGAGCCAACGGAGGTATCACGGGGAGCCTCACGTATCACGGTGTCAAGGCCAAGGACTTCTCGAGGAGCCTCGAGGCCTCCTAGATGGGGTCGGAGCAGCTGGGGCCGGAACATCGCGCCGCATGGCCGGTGCATCGCCCATGCGGCTCGGCCCGATTTTCTTCACGTCGACATCGCCGATGCATCGCCGACGTCGACGATGCATCGCCGGGGCATCGGCGATGCATCGGCGATGCATTGCCGATGTATCGCCGATGTATCGCCGATGCGGCGCGGTCCTCTCCGACCCCATCTAGGAGGCCTCCAGAACCGATGGCCTCACGGAGGCTACCAGAGGCTTCGTCACAACGGCCAACGCTAGCTTCATCAGGGGCCATGTCAGGGGGGGACTGGCTCAGAAGCGGTGCAATCGTCGAACCCCAATCGCCCATTCATCGCTGAAATTGGCCCGATGTCTGATCGCTCCGCACGGGAACGTGCGAATTCGCAATCGGAGGCCCATCGCCGATCTCTCGGCGACACATGGCCGATCTCAGGCCGATGCTCCCCTCCCTGAGCTGCCCCTCCTATCGTTGCCCCTCGCCTCAGGGCTGAGCCCACTTCCAGAGACCTCGAGCTCCTGGCAGGCCCCGGGCTGCGCACAGACAGGCCCCTCCCAGGCGGTCCCAGCTGGCCTCCACGGGCCCCCCGAGGAGCCCCTGCCGACCTCTGCACAGGCCCCCCGAGCAGGCCGGGGCCATGCAGGCGGGGAGGGTCAGGCAGGGCGGGCGGCAAGTGAAGTTTCCCCACCCTCCTGGACTGACGCCGCCGCCGCCTCCGCCCGCCGACGCCGCCGCCGCCGCCGCCGCCTCCGCCGCCGCCGGCGTCTTCGTGTCTGCGGGCGGCTGCAGATCTGCAAGTCGCATCGGCGCCGCCGGCGCCGCGCGGCTCCGGTGGATCCGATCCGACTCGCAGATATTCGATGCTGACCGCTCCGATCCGACTTGCCGCCTCGATGCTGGCCGCCGCGTCGCTTTCGCCGCCGCCGCCGCCGCGGCCGGCGCCGCCGCTTTCGCGGCCACGGCCGCCGCCGCCGCCGCTGGGCGCAGGGAGGGCGGGGCGCAGGGAGCGCGCGCGAGGGCGAGCGGCACGGGCGAGGGGCGGGCGGGGGCGGGGGCGCGGGGAGCGCGCGCGCGGGGAGCGCGCGCGCGCGGGGGGGGGCGCGGCGCGCAGGGAGAGCGCGCGCGGGGGGGCGACGCGCGCGGGCGCAGCGGCGCCGCGCGCGCGCGAGGGCTGCGCGCGCCTGCCGCGCCCGAGGCGGGCCCTCCGGAGCACGCGCCCGAGCGGCCCGGCCAGCCGGGCGGCGAGGCCGTGGGAGGGGCGGCCATCGCGGACGCCGTGGAGGCCTTCGGGGTGCCGTCGTCGTCGTCGTCGTCGTCGTCGTCGTCGTCGTCGTCGTCGTCGTCGTCGACGCCCCTCTGAGGTCCTGGCGCCTCAATGTTTTCGAGCCGGGCGTTTTCGCCTCCGTTCGGGCCCCGGGACCCTCCCAGATCGATCCGGCTCGAAAAACGGCGCGGAAAGGTCGGGTCTAGGTCTCCAGGCGCGATTTTTTGAGACGTCGGATCTCAGGGTCCGCCTTGCCTTCTTCAGCCCGCCCCTCTCTCCTCTACGGCTTTCTGGCAGAGGTGGCGTCAGCTCCACAGGATCTCTTCCACGGCCCCCTCTATGCCTCCCCCACTTTTCGCATCCGTTTCTTCTCCCCCCCTCTCTCCGCCTCTCTCCCCCTCTTCCTCTCCACCCCTATTCCTCTGCTCCCCTACCTCCTGC
>CAUYUJ010007674.1:27500-45146 GCA_963575745.1 Prorocentrum cordatum
CCGCGGGCGGGTGCGCGGAGGGCCCGCGCACCTCGCGCGCGACTCGCGTGTCCGGGCCAGACGTCGCGATGTCGCCCGGGCGGCTGCTCTGCTCCGAAGGGGGGGCGAGGGCGCGAGGAAGCGCGAGGCCGATGTTCCCGCGATCCGCGCCCTGCGGGGCGTGGTGCCCGCAGGAGCTTCCGGTGGCCCCTGGAGACCACTGCGTGCCGAACAGCCCCGACCCAACCCGATGGTCCCCGACGACCCCCCAAACAAAAGTAAAACGGGTGCGGGGGTGTGCGAAGTTCCTCCTTTCCTCTACGTTGCAGAACGCCCCCCCCACCACCACTGGAAACGGGCAGGCCCGGCGGCGGTACCGAGTTGGGTTGGGGGGGCTTGGTAGGTACGTCCTCCTCCTCCTCCTCCTCCTCCTCCTCCTCCTCCATCTACACTCTCTCCCTGGTGGCGTCTGGGAAATATTCGGCCCCCCTCCGCGCACTGGTTTTTTTACACAGGATTCCCGGGAGACGGGTTTTCGTTTTTTGTTTGTAACTTGTTTTGAACATCTGCTCTCGGTGAAGCGCTTTATTTTCGGGCTACCGCTCGTTCCGAATCGTGCTCCCGCTGCAGCGCTGGCCTCGTTTGAGCCCGTTTCTTTATTGCTTGGGGCATGACGGGCGTCATGGCCCCTGGCCCCCCTCCCCCTATGACGTAACGCTCCCCCCCAGTGCGTTCCGGGCACTGCCGCCGTGCGCATCGTGATCCGCATCGGTGTCCGCATAGGAATCCACATAGGAGTCTGGTCTGCAGTCGTCGTCGTCGTCGCTCGTCGCTCATCGTCATCGTGCGCACGAAAGCAGCTGGAGCCTTTTTTTTCTGGGCCGATGACGGCAATCATCTGGGGAGGGGTAGGAGGGGGCCGACGACGTCACGTTTCGCGCCGGCGGCGTCTGGGAAGGCATAGGAATCACCGAGGACGGGTAGCAGCAGCATGTCGGTGGCGATCTGCACCACAACGCCTGTGTACACCATAGTGCATGCGTGCACCACACCGCCTATGCACACCACACCGCCTATGTACACCACAACAGCCGCGTGCATCACAGCGCCAGTGTGTGCCACAGTGCCTGCTGGCACTACAGCTCTTGTGTACACCACGGCGCCTGCGTACACCACATCAGCCGTGTGCAACACAGCACCAGTGTACACCACAATGCCTGCGTGCACTCAGTAACCAGTGAAGACCACTCTGCGGTGCAAGCTCAGACGCGCACGTGCGCTGTAGTGCCGACCCGCACGACAGGGGGGGAGAGTGAGGAAGGAGGAGGAGGACGAGGAGGAGGACGAGGAGGAGGAGGAGGAGGCGGAGGTGGAGGAGGGAGGAGGGAACAACGTCGCATTCTATCATCAGCATTTCCCTGGCGTGGCGTTTAGCTGTCCGCAGCAGATCCTCACCGACATTGTCCTTCTACCTGTCCTGTGCACGCAGGCACTCTGGTGTACACCAGCGCTGTGTTGCACGCGGATGCTGTGGTGTAGACAGGCGCTGTGGTGTGCACAGGCGCTGCGGAACACGTCAGCATTGTGGTGTAGACAGGCGCTGTGTTGCGCATGGCTGCTGCGGTGTACACATTCGCTGTGGTGTACACTGGCTGCAGTGGTGCACGCAAGCAGTGTGGTGTACAGGCGCTGCGTTGCCCACGGCTGTTGCAGTGTACGCAGACGCTGTGGTGTACACAAGCGTTGTGGTGCACGCGAGCACTGTGGTGTACACAGGCGCTGTGGGGCAGATCGCCACCTACATGCTGCTCGTGGCGTCGTCGTCGTCGTCGTCGCCTCTCGTCGCTCGTCGCTCGTCGTCGTCGTGCGCGCGGGCGCGGCTGTGGTGCAGGAGCCGCCGCGCTTGCGCTCGAATCGTGCTCCCGCTGCAGCGTTAGCGTCGTTATTTCCAGCGCCATGCCACGGCATGGTTTTGGGTCCTTGCAAATAGGCCCCGAAATCTAGAAAATGGCCTCCCGATGATCCGGTGTCGATTCGTTGATTGCATGAGCTGCAGAAGCCCACCCCCTTCTTTGGGGCATCGCCACGCCATGCTATGTCATGCTATGCGTTTATCTTCGACACCATGCTATGCCATATTTTACTATGCCATGATACGACATCCGATTGTGCGAATAGAAAGGGGATCTACGCCATGGAAAGGCTGGGAGGGAGGGGCAGGACGTCAGGTATGACGCGAGCGCACCTAGCTCGCCCCCTCCCCCTCCCTCCTCCCCCTGCCCGTTCCTCCTCCTCCTCCTCCTCCTCCTCCCCCCCCCTTCCCTCTCCCCCTCCCTCTTCCCCTCCCCTCTCAGTTTCAGTTCAGTGGAGGGGCCCTTGGTCCTGATGGTAGGGTCTTCTCCGCCTTTCTCGGCGCCACGTGTTGGCCGCCTCCATTCCGGGGTAACGATAGGGGTGAGTGGAGGGTTTCTCCGAAGGGCTTAGGCGACCGTCCTCCTCCTCCTCCTCCTTCCTCCTCCTCCCTCCTCCTCCTCCTCCTCCTCCTCACTCCTCCTCCTCCTCCCCCTCCCTCCTCCTGGCCCCTTTCCCCTCATCACACCGCCTCCTTCCCTCCCCCCCTCCTTCTCCTCCTCCTCCTCCTCCTCCTCATCTTTCTCCTCCTCCTCCTCCTCCTTCTCCTCCTCCTCCTCTTCCTCCTCGGGCCGCCTACGGCCCCGGGGGAAACCGTGCAGGGCGGGCACTCGTGAGGAGCTGACCCTCGCCAGTTCGAGGTGCGGGGGCCTTAGCACAGACCACTTCCTCGCGACGGGCAAGCCGACCAAGGATTGTGAGCCCCCCCCCCACGCACGGGGCTCCAGTTTCTGAAGGCCCCGGAGAGGGGACGGGCCCCAGACCACACTGAGCTGGCCAAGGAGGTCAACATCCTCAGGTGATCGTGAAGGGAGCGTGAAGCGCAGCGCCGACGTGATATGTTCCTCCACCGTCCTGCCCTCCCATCCTCCGCCCTTCTCTCCCTCCTTTCTCCTCTTTTTCTCCTCCTGCGGCTCCCACTCATCGTCTGCGGTGCCAGGTATCTGAGAGGCTTCGGCGCTGCCGCCATCTCCCCCCCCTTGCCCTTGGCATCGAGGGCCACCTTGTCATCGTCGTCGCCGTCCTCCTGCTTCTCCTACTCCAGCTCCTGCTCCTGCTCCTACTTCTCCAGCTCCTGGTCCTTGGGCACGCTGCTGGGACTCAGGGGCCAGAAGCGTCAGCAGAGGCGGCCGCTACAGCAGCAGCAGCAGCAGCAGCAGCAGCAGCAGCAGCAGCAGCAGCAGCAGCAGCAGCAGCAGCCACGAGAGCAAGGGAGTCGTGCCTTGTGCGGGACAGCAGGAGCTCTCGGCGGCATCGCGACAGTCGCCACCAACAGCTCGTTCAGGGGAAGGCGGATGCAGGTCGAGATGCCACTCAATGATGGCAATGATTCAAAGGTGACGGACGGGAGCAAGGGGGAGGGGAACTGGAAGAACGGCAATGTGTGCAAGTAGTAGAGGTCCCCCGTCAGGTTCCTTCGGCCCGAATCAACGGGAGCTCGAGGTATGTGGGATCGGGAGGTACCGTCACGAAAGGGGGACCTCTTAAAAACCAGAGCCTGCACCGGCACGCGCAGCAGCGAGAAGCTCCGCCGCCTGCTCCTCCTTCTCCTCCTCCTCCTCCTCCTCCTCACCATCATCATCATCATCAGCAGCAGCATCATCATCATCATCATCATCACCATCATCGTCATCATCAGCAGCAGCATCATCATCAGCAGCATGAGCATGAGCATGAGCATCATCATCATCATCATCATCATCATCATCATCATCATCATCATCATCATCATCATCATCATCATCATCATCATCATCATCATCATCATTATCAGTATCATCATCATCATCATCATCATCATCATCATCATCATCATCATCATCATCATCATCATCATCATCATCATCATCATCATCATCCTCATATCCAGCAGCAGCAACACCCCCACCACTCCTCCACTCCTCCAGAAGCGAGCCGCGCGCGGCACACGGCTGGCGCCTGGCAGACGAGCTCGGCAGAAAGAGCGAGCTGTTCCACTGGATCCTCCTCACGAGAGGCCCGAGGCCACAGCCGAAGAGCGCTACACTGGCAATGATCGCCAGCGGCGGCTCGCCCAGGACGACGTGCATGTCCTCCAATCCGCCATCACCTCCAGCTCCAACTCCACCGCCATCCTCAGTGCACGCTCGCAGGACCAGCCACGGGCGCGAAGCTGCACTGAGCTAGCGACGCCCAGCCCATGCCACAAGCAACCTCGCCTACACTAGAAGAGAGATCAGGGTGGGGGGCCACCAGCAAGTCGTGACGACGAGGAAGATCAGAGATAGCAGCAGCCAGCGGCACTCTGCTGCGACTTCGCCGCTGCTGTCGACGAATGCACCCGGAACGGACCGCATTAAAGTAAACGGATTTCGTCGTAACGTTTATCTTCCTCCACCGCAACTAGACCCCACCTGCTCCTCCTCATCAGGCCAGAATCGCGAGAGGCCACCCGGCCAAAGTCGCGGGCCTGCGTGCCATCTCCTCCGACGGCGCAGCGGCCAAAGAGCCAGCACAAGCAGGCTACGAAGAACATCGTCTCTCCTCGACGCCCCCTCCCATCCACCGCCAAACGCCATTTCCTCCACCACAGCTCGCAGCGGCCTGGCGCGTCGGTCTGGGCGGGGTGGTGCAGATAGGCGCTCCACGCTCGAAATTGGGAGCTTGGCCACGGGCACGTTGAGAGCCGCGGTGCAGCGCACTTTTTTCTGCCTCCTCCTCCTCCTCCTCCTCTTCCTCTCCTCTCTCTCTTTTCCCCTTCGACCCCTGATCCCTGGCTCCTCCTCGATTTGGCGTGGGGGCGCTAGGGTCGGGGGTTGGGGGGGTCCTCGGGTCGATTGAATTTATCTGCGTGACCTTTCAGGGTCAAGTCTAGCCTCCTCTCCTCTCAAGATCCTGCCCGTCGACATGTGCGGCAGGCAAGGACCTGCTGCTCTCTGAGGATGAGGATGACCTCCCCCCTCTCCACGATGTGCTCCCCTCCTCTCCCAACCACCCCCGCCTTGAGCGGCCAGCTCCGGCCACCTAGCTGCGGCAACGCGCGGCAGGCCGGCCACAGCGCGAGGTAGCGGGCAGGGGCGTGTGGCCACGGACGAAGCCTCTCGTCAGCAGCTTCTGTCTGTTTTTGTGGGGGCGCGAGCTCGACCCCGCCCACCTGTACCTCTGTGGTTGCCATGCGTATTTCAGCCTCTCCTCCTCCGCCTCCGTCCCACCTCCCCTCCCTCGTGTGCCGCCGTTGCGGCTCACAAGGGCACTTCTGTCATCTGGCGCGCAGGCCACGGGCGCCCCCTGGCCCCTGTAAAAGGCAAGAGAACGTGCTCTCTTCTGGCACGGGTCCCCCTACTTGTACTTTGTGTCTCTGTGCATTCCATACAGTTGCTCCCGTACGCTCCACCACCTGCCCGCCTGACTCCCGCCACTACCCCACGGAGGTCGAGAGACTCCGGTCGAGGCCAGAGCCGCCACGGACTACATGGCCAGCCACAGGCGCAAAGCTGCACTGAGCTTGAAGCGCCGCGTCGTCGGTGAGAGGCTGGCCGATGCCAAGCTCAGACAGGGTCGCGGTCTAGCGCTCGCCGAGGCCCTTTCGAGGCCAGGGCACGCTCCACCTCACGGGCGCTTGCGAGCCCGACCTGGCCAGTCCACTCCCACGCCGGTTGTCACTGCATCCTTCTCACTCGCCTCTTCCACTTCAACTTCATCCGCACCTCCACCATGCTTTTGGAGCCGATCGCGACGGACACCTCGTCACGAACACGTCGTGAAAGCACGGGCAAGAGATTGAAGGCACTCACGCAAAACAGGCAGGACGGAGGAGACCGTCGCAACCTGGTGGGCAGCCTGCAGGGCATCGCGAACAGGAGACCACGTATGTTTGCATGGGCTACCACCGTTCCAACGAATGTGTGCAGTATCAGGCAGAGGAAGCCAAGCCCCTGTAACCCCCAAAACTCTGGTGGTGGTTCCAGGGGGAACGCCCCCCCGTAGCCCTCCAAAAAGCCCTCCCTGAAGAGGTGGTCCTGGCGGCCCCCAAACCACTCTGAGGTTGGGCTGCTGAGGGGAAAAAACACCACCACCCAGTAACCGTCTTCAGAACCGCCCCTGGCGGGAGGGGTCATTGGGGGAAAACCCAGCTGGGATGATGTGAATTATTTATAAGATGGACGATGGTGCAGCATTATATGTAAATTACACATCCCCAGGGGGAGCCGATAAGTCCGGGGGGGTAGATCCTACTATTGTTGCGGCGGCGACGGTGAGGACAGCCGCCAGACCGCCGTCCAGACCCAGACGACAGGCGGGGACGGGGCGGCGACGGTGACAACATATTCGCCCGACCGACACACAGGCCCAGACGACGGGTGGCGACGAGTCGGCAACGGGACGGCAACGGCGACAGCATAGCCGCCAGACCGCCACACAGGCTCACACGACATGCGGCGACTAGGCGACGACGGGGTGGCCACGGCGACAACGTAGCCGCCAGATCGACACACAGGACCAGTTCTTTGGGAAAGGAGTAGAAACTCCTAAGTGCAATCGCTGTTTCGGGAATGCGTATATACATATACACATGTGAATGCATTGAGTGGTAGCACTATTGATCCATCGATCTCACCACTGGTCGGCCGAAGTCGCGACATGCTCATTCGCATAGTACATAACATTGGCCGTCCTCTACCGATCCTGCATATCTACTTTATGTATGTGTGTCAGCATATGCCGATACCAGCTGCTATTCATCGGGCCACCCATCGGGACAACCATCGGGACCACCTTCCTCATCCTGCGCACGTCCTTTTTTTCGGCCCCGCTATCTAGCAGCCGCTGTGGCTACCGACCTGCGCTATGACTACGTATTGGTCCTACTCTACGTGTATACCATTTTGTCCATGCATACATCTATCAATACCATGTAGATGCACAGAAAACATATTGAGAATAATTGCGATCGATTGCATTAAGTATCTCTACAATGATTTCGTCATCCATCCATCGATGTCACTGTCGACCTACTGATTGATTATAGACCCAGACCTAGCGATTTCTTTGTCTATCTTTCAATACCACTATCTGTAGGTCGATCGATCCCACTATCTACCCATCGGTGCAACTATTGAAAAAACCATCGTGACAACCATCGGGAAAACCATCTGGACAACCATCGGGACAACCGTCGGGACCACCGTTTCCACCTGTCGCACAACCCCCATCGGTTTCACTGTCGATCGGCCTCTCTAGCTATCGATATGTCGCTATCACTACCGTTTCGTCTTTCTTTGTGTATTTCACTTTGTCCATACATACAAATAGCTAGACGTATGCACACATGTACACATGCATCGCATATCTACCAATCTCACTATCTAACCATCGGGGCAACCATCGGGACAGCCGTCGGGACTACCGTCGGGACAACCATTGAGACAACCATCGGGACAACCATCGGGACAACCATCGGGGCAATCATCGGGACAACTAGCGGGACATCCAGCGGGACAACCATCGGGACAGCCGTCGGGACAAACAGGCAATCCATCGGACAACCATTGAACCAACCGCGGCATAATCGCGCCGCGCGGCCTGCCAGAGGAGGGACATTCGCGGGACAACCGTGCGGCACCGGCCGTTATCCGACTGCAGCCTGGCCCAGGCGGGAAATTTTCTCTCCCGCTTGCGCAGCTTCACTTCGCCCTCACGCACGACACGAACACGAAGCCGAGCTGAGGCTTAGAATGTT
The DNA here is from genome assembly GCA_963575745.1 of Prorocentrum cordatum. Classification (NCBI taxonomy): domain Eukaryota; class Dinophyceae; order Prorocentrales; family Prorocentraceae; genus Prorocentrum; species Prorocentrum cordatum. The sequence goes on from CAUYUJ010007674.1 coordinate 35,329, forward strand.
CAGACCTACTTCAGCCTTGATCACCAGAAAGAATTTCGTGCACCAAGAAAGTGCAGATTTTCGAGGACTTTCACGTGTTGGGTTCTGGGACACGATGCTCGTTCGACGCAGTTTTGACACTCTTCTGGGTGCTCGAAACTATGTCAGGGATGTGGCCCTTAAGTACGATGGGAGCAACATAAGCTGAGGCGGGAAGGCCTCCAGCGGGGAGGGCTGGCACGACTGCTGCCGTCGGCATCCTCACGCCACACCACCGCACGGGCAGGGCCGCAGCCAAGACGGCACGACTTTGCTCGTTGCCCGGAGGCCACGCCGGGGCCCGCCGGCTCTTCGAGAAGCGGGCTGTGGTGTCACGCTGTACGCCTCAAAGCCCCGCCTGGTGTGCGCAAGGGCCTCCTTCCCTTTTCTCCTCCTGCTCCGCCCTCCCCCTCATCAGGAGGAGGAAAAGGTACCCATACCTCTACCCTTCGCCCGTTTTCTTTTTTTGGGGCCTACTGGGAGGCCCTCGTCGCCACCGCTGGATGCGCCTCGAAGTCCAGGTCAGAACGCACCCCGGGAGAGGTCCGGGGAGTAGCGGTATTGGTACCTTTTGGCTTCCCCACCTCCTGAAAACCTCGCGCTCGGCTCGCTTCCGCAGCCATTCTGCCTCCACACACCCGATTTCTCATGCTACCCCCCCACATTCTGGACTGCCCGGGCAGCCATGAGCTTCCCTGGGAGGCTGATGCTTCTGATGCTGCCATGGCTTGCACCGCTGCTTACCGCGGGGCTGCATTCCCGGAAAGGCAGCCAAGGGGAGCCCGAGGCTTTGCGACGCCGCTCACTGCTCTCGGAGACCACGCCAGACTCGCCAGGCGCAGCGGGCACAGCGGAAGCAGCTGGCCCAGGAGCGGCAGGCAAGCGAGTGCTGCTGATCGTGGCGGGCCTGGCTCGACACATCGACGAGACATGGCCCCGTTTGGTGGAATCCCTCATCGTGCCCAATGAGATCGGTTGGTTGCTACAGGGGCCCCTGGCCCAAGGTGCCCCCAGCTTTTCGCTCCATGCTGGAGCCCCTGGGACCCCCTCGGCTCATCTGATGGGGTGCTCTGGAGGCCGTGGGGGCAGCCTTGAAAATCCTGGGGGCACCTTGGGCCAGGGGCACTTCTAGCAACAACCGGCGAGAAGGCTGGGTACACGTTCACGACCTTTTTCAGCACCAATGCGGGCCTCGGTTGCAACCGGAACTCGTCCATGTGGAAGGAGCGCAAGTGCGAGGAGCCTACCGAGCGGCAGGCGAATGTGCAACAAATCAAGAATGTGTTCGCCCCCCGCGTGGTGAAAGTGCTCGATTATCGTAGACGCCCAGGGCGAATCACCGCCGCCCCTTGCCTTTTGGAAAGGCCCATGCGGCTAACCGTGTGGCCGAAGTCTTGCTAAGCTATTGGACTATGTGTTCCACCAGCCGTTGTGGACTCCGTTGGGGGAGCACTCAGAAGGAGGACCAGGAGGAGAAGGAGGAGGAGGAAGGATAGGAGGTCTCTCGAGGACCTCTTGGTGCCTCCTGGGGCTTCCTGTGAGCCTCTCGGTGGCCTCGTGGAGGCCGCCCAGGCCCTCTTGGATGCCTCCTGGGGCTTCTTGGAGGCCTCTTGGGGGCCCCTGGGCCCTTCAGGGCCCTTTTGGCCTTCGGAGCCAGTCTTGTGGCCCTCTCTGGGCAGTCGTGGTTCCCTCGATGGTTGCCCTCATGGTTGTCCTGATTGTTGTCCCGACGGATGTCCCGATGGTCGGTTGATTGGTTGCTAGTGAGATAGAAAGGTAGGTAGGTAGGTCGATAGATAGATAGATAGATAGATAGATAACGATAGATAGATAAATGGATCGACAGACGATACCATGGCAAGCACGGCACAGCCACGGAACAACCGCGAGAGAACCACGGGACATTCAGTGGGCAACCGCAGGACAACCGCGGGACAACCACCAGACAAGCGCCGGACAATCACAGGACAACCACCCGCACAGCCGCGGGACGAAATTTCTCGACAGGCGCCGGACACTTGCGGGACAGCCAACGGAACGACTCCGCGGGACAGCTGCGGACCAACCACGGACCAGCCACGGGGCGAGCACAGGGCAGCCACGGGACAACCACGGGGCGGCCGTGGCACCACCAGCACACAAAAAGCCAGGGCAGCCGCAGGACAGCCACGCGGGACAGCCGCGGGGGGGCCAGCGCCCGCCCCTGCGGTGGAGGGTTTCTCCGAAGAGCCCAGGCGACCCGTCCCCCTCCTCTCTCCTCCACCTCCTCCATCTCCTCCTCCCCCTCCCCCTCCCCCTCCCCCCCCTCCTCCTCCTCCTCCTCCTCCTCCTCCTCCTCCTCCTCCACCTCCTCCGCCTACTCCTCCTCACCCTCCTCCTCCTCCTACTCATTCCTCCTCCTCCTCCTCCTCCTCCTCCTCTCCTCTCCTCCTCCTCCCCCTCCCCCTCTCCTCCTCCTCCTCCTTCATCCTCCTCCTCCTCCTCTCTCTCCTCCTCACTCATCTCCTCCTTCCCCTCCTCCTCCTCCTCCTCCTCCTCCTCCTCCTCCTCCTCCTCCTCCTCCCCCATCTCCTCCTCCTCCTCCTCCTCCTCCCCCTTCCTTCATCTTCCTCCTCCCTCCCTCCTCCTCCTCCTCTCCCTCCTCTCCTCCTCCTCCTCCTCCTCCTCCTCCTACTCCTCCGCCTCCTCATCTCATCCCTCCTCCTCCTCCCCTCCTCCCCCCCCTCCTCCTCCTTTCTCCTCCTCATCTTCCTCTTCCCTCTCCTCTCCCTCCTCCTCCTCCTCCTCCTCCTTCCTCCTCCTCCTCCTCCTCCTCCTCCTCCCCCTCCTCGCCCTCGCCTCCTCGGGTCGCCTACGGCCCCTGGGGAAGCCGTCCACGGGGGTGAGGAGCAGCGTGATGGCAGCTGCCCCAACAATGCAAGGGCCTGTCTTGCTCTCGCGCAGCCTCGCCCTTCCCGCGCGCCCGCCTAGGAGCGATGCGCACCGAGGCCAGGAGGGTTTCTCCGAAGGGCTTAGGCGACCCGTCCTCCTCCTCCTCCTGCTCATCCTCCTCCTCCTCCTCCTCCTCCTCCGCCTCCTTCCTCCGCCTGCTTCTCCTCCTCCCCTCCTACTCCTCCTCCTCCTCCTCCTCCTCCTTCCCTTCTTCTCCCTCCTACCCCTCCTCCTCCATCCTTCCCCTTCCCACAATTACTCAATATGAAAAACCTCCTCTTCCCCTGATGGCGTCCGGTATGGCCGCGCACCCTCCGCGTACTGTTTTTTAACACACACGATCCCCGGGAAATCCCGGGAAACGACTCTCGCTGAGGCGCCGGCGTCATTTTTTTCCCAAAACGCTGCTCTCGTTGAGGCGCCGGCCTCATTTCTGCTCCCGAATCGTTCCGAATCGTGCTCCCGCTGCAGCGTGGGCCTCATTTTCGGATCGGTGTTTGGCCTCCGTCGTTCAGGATGGCGTTCTCGCCCCAGCGCGGGCCTTTTTCCTCGCGCGCCCATCCGCCCGCCACCACCGCGCCGCGCCGCACCAACCACCACCACCACCACCAACCACCACCACCACCACCACCACCAGACCACCCAACCATCGACAACACCACCAGCACCACCACCACCCACCCACACCACCACCACACCAATCACCACCACCACCACCACCACCACCACCACCACCACCACCACCACCACCACCACCACCACCACCACCACCACCACCACGACAACCACGCACACACGCAGGCACGCACGCACGTGCACCACCACCCACTACGCACGCGCGCGCGGAGCCACAGGTCCGCTACGACACGCGTCCGCGGATAGAGAAAATCAGCGCCATGGTACGGGATGGGAGGGAGGGGTAGGACGTCAGATATGACGCGAGCGCACCTAGCTTGTCCCCCTCCCCCTCCCCCTCCCCCTCCCCCTCCCCCTTCTCGCCCTCCCCTCCTCGGGTCGCCTACGGCCCCAGGGGAAACCGTCCACCGAGGCTAAGGGCGATTTCCCGCCCGGGTGGCTTCGTTTCATTTCGCTCTCTTCGGTGGAGGCTTGAGGACTCCCCAGAGAGCTCAGAGGGCATTCCTCACCGCCCACCAAGCCACCCCAATCCAACCCGAAGGCCCCGATTTGCCCTCCATTTCCAGTGTGGGGGGGGGGGTCGGGGAACATGGACAAAACACATATGAAGCACATACCCCCCCCCCAACCCGAAATTCGGGTCTTCGGGTTGGGTTGGGGTGGTCTGGTAGGTAGTCAATTACGCTTCGTGCCTCGGGGCACGGTGGCGGATACAGTTGGCGGCGTGGATGCCCACCTTCGGGCCGCCCGCGACGGGGCGGACGAAGCCACCGACGCAGGCACCGGGTGGTCCTGGTGGGACCGCGTGCACCACGTGCTCAACTACGTCGGACCGGGCGCAAGGTTTGACAGGATGGTGGCGTTGCGGCCCGACGTCGTCCTGCAGCGTGCTCCGAGAGAGGGAGCCGCGCCCCCGGAAGGCCGTGTGGTCCTGCGGCTGGACGAGATGTGCCAGAAGAAGCCCGGCCTCAGCTTCGTCACCGCATCGTGGCGGCGCCGGCGTGGCGCCTGGCTGCACGATCGCGACTTCGACTTCATGCAGATCCTGTGCCCCAGCGAGGGGCTCCCGGTGTACGAGCTGGCCCTGCGTGCGCCCACGGAAACCTGCAAGAAGGGTGCTGTGCCCGCCCTGCCGCCCGGCTTCCACTCCGTGAAGGGCTGGGGCGCCCACGCGATGTACTGCCGATTCGTCCAGGTGTTCCAGGTTCGGGGGTGGACAGAACCCCCACCCTGACACGTCGATTAGAGAATTGTCCGTTTTCGCTTCTCGAGAGGGCGCCGCGGCCATCGTTTGCCAGGCTTGCGCCCGCCAGGTTTGGGCCCGAGGTCGTTTCCACTAAACCACTTTTTGCTAAATGGGGTTCTTTCCATCCCCGACAGGTCAGCAACATCTCGGTGTCAAACTGGGACGATGACTACCACCTGAGCTGGCTGGACAGGTTCTGCACATCTCCCAATGGAACTGGGCTCTGCGAAGGCTCCGAACACCATCCTGATGTGTTCTGACGGTTCTGGGCTCTGGCCTCTGTTATTTGGAAGCGCTATCGCACGAGAAGCACGGTCAAGTAATTATGTATCCGATGCACTCCAGAGCGATGTTGTACATTCGATGTGCCGTTGCGTACTGATCGCACTTTGCAACAGAAAAGTCTGTGCGGGTCCCCTCGGCGGTTAGGGATGTCGAGATAAAAGCGGTTGTGCGGCCAACATAATCCCGCATTGCATCATGCACAGAATTGTTTGGCCGTCATCGGATCGGTCGAGAGGGGATGTGGAGCGAGTGGGAGGAAGAAGGGGGGGTGCGCACGGGATGGTAAAGCTAATGATGGTTACGACGATGGCGATGATGATGACGATGACGATGCTGATGAATAGGAGGAGGAAGGAGAGGAGGAGGAGGAGGAGGAGGAGAAGGAGGAGGAGGAGGAGGAGGAGGAGGACGAGGTGAAGGGCTGTCCCTCGGTGCCTGCCACGCTCATGCCCTCCACGTGCAAAGGAGGGAGAGGAGGAAGGTGAATGAGAGGTAGGCAGCAGGAGGGGGCAGGAGAAAGGATGGCAGAGCAGGAAGGAACAGGATGATGTTGTTGTTGATGATGATGATGACGATGATGACGATGCTGATGACGATGACGATGATGGTGATGCTGATAGTGATGATGGTGGTGTTAATGGTGATATTGGTGTTGGTTGTAATGATGTTGGTGATGCTGATGGTGCTGATGGTGATGTTGATTGTGGTGGTGATGATGCTGCTTCTGATGATGATGAGGATGTTGACAAGGCTGATGATACTGTTGTTGATGATGCTGACGAAGATGATGAAGAGGATGATGATGTCGATATGATGCTGCTGCTGATGATGCTGTTGATGCGGATGATGCTGTTGATGATGATTCTGACGATGATGGTGATGCTGATGATCATGATGTCGATGATGAGGATGCTGACGATGATGATCATGCTGGTGGTGGTGGCGATGCTGATTGTGATAGTGATGCTTATGCTGGTGTCAGGAAAATGATGATGATGCGGATGATGATGCTGACGCTGATGCTGATCAAGACGGTGATGCTGATGTTTATGATGTTGGTGGTGATGCTGATGAATATGATGATCATGCTCATGACGATGATGAGCATGCTTGTGGTGTTGATGAAGAGGTGATGATGGCGATGCTGATGATCATGGTGAGGATGAGGATGCTGATGATGCTGACGATGATGGTGATTTTGGTGCTACTGTTTATGATGATGGTGATGCTGATGATTGTGATTGTGATGCTGACGACGGTGCTGATGCCAACACTGATGATGCAGATGATGATGATGATGATGATGATGATGATGATGATGCTGCTGATGCTGATGATGATGCTGATGATGATGATGATGATGCTGATGATGATGATGATGATGATGATGCTGACGATGCTTACTGAACTGTTGACAATAATGGAGATGATGCTGATGATGATGATGATACTGAAGGTACTGATGCTGGTACTGCTGATTGTGGTAGTGATGACGGTGATGATGTGGATGTTGATGGTGATGATGGTGATGGTGATGATTCGTGTGATGGTGATGGCGATTGTGATGGTGATGGCGAGGAGGAGGAGGAGGAGGAGGAGGAGGTGGAGGAAGAGGTGGAGGAGGAGGAGGAGGAGGAGGAGGAAGAGGTTGAGGTTGAGGATGAGGAGGAGGAGGAGGAGTAGGAGGAGGAGTACGTTCGATGAGGTGGACTACGCAGGGGGAGCGGCTCGGGGAGGAGGCATCGGCAGTAGGATAAGGAGGTGAAGGGTAGGAGGGAGGAGGACAAGGAGGATTAGCAGGATCACGAGAACCACGTGTATCGAGCCTCGTCCGCCCGTCAATGGGCAGGGGCGGGGTTGGGCGGGGGCAGAATTGGAGAGAGCAGTAGGATGGAGGAAGGAGTTGGTTGGAGGAGGAGGAGGAGCAAGGATGAGGAGGAGGAGGTGGGGGAGGAAGAGGAGGAGGAGGAGGAGGAGGAGGAGGAGGAGGAGGGAGCTGGTGGAAGGAGGAGGAGGAGGAGAAGAGGAGGAGGAGGAATAATTAGGAGATGGGAAGATGATGAGACCGCGCTGGTTGTAGCGCGCACTCCCGTCCCGCTCCCCTGCGAGGGAGAGGAGGCGGGAAGGAGGAAACACCAGCAGGAATGAGGAGTGGTGGAGGGTGGGGGGGAGGAGGCAGGGGGAAGACGTATGGGGAGGGCGAGGAGAGGAAATTAGGAGGAGAAGGAGGAGAAATGGGGACTGGGAGGAGGGGGAGGGACGAGGGGAGAGGGATCAGGAGGAGGGAGCAGGAAAAGGTATGTGGGGAGGCGGCAACGGGAGAAGGAGGATAGGAAGGGGAAGCAGAGGTGAGGATGAAGGGAGCTACGTGTACAGAGCTTATCCTCCCCTACCCCAGGGAGGAGGAGGACCAGGAAGATGAGGAGAACGAGGAGGTGGATATGAAGGGGGAGAAGGATGCGGAGAGAAAGGAGGATGATACAGAAACACAAAGAGGATATGGGAGAAGTTGGAGCAGGGACTAAGAGAGGAGGACGAAGGAGGGATCCGAAAGGCGCGGGTAAGGATGGGATTTTGACGACCACGTATAGAGTGGTGCATCCCAGTCCTTCCCTCGTGGACGGGTGGAAGGAGAAAGAGGAGGAGGAGGATCACGCATCCGTAGCAATTTCGGTCCAAGACACCTGAAGCCCTGCGAACACCCGTGCTGGCACCCCTCTCGCCACGATGGCCAACCCCAAGGTGTTCTTCGACATGACAATTGGCGGCGAGAGCGCTGGCAGGATCGTGATGGAGCTCCGGGCCGACGTGGCTCCCAAGACAGCGGAGAACTTCCGCTGCCTCTGCACCGGGGAGAAGGGCACGGGCAAGTCGGGCAAGCCCCTGCACTTCAAGGGCAGCGCATTCCACCGCGTCATCCCAGACTTCATGTGCCAGGGCGGCGACTTCACCGCCGGCAACGGCACGGGCGGCGAGTCCATCTACGGCAGCAAGTTCGCGGACGAGAACTTCACGCTCAAGCACACGGGCCCTGGGATCCTCTCCATGGCGAACGCGGGCCCCAACACGAACGGGTCCCAGTTCTTCCTCTGCACGGTGAAGACCGCCTGGCTCGATGGCAAGCACGTCGTGTTCGGTTCTGTGACCGAGGGCATGGACGTCGTAAAGAAGGCCGAGGCAGTGGGCTCGCAATCTGGCAAGACCAGCAAGCCCGTGGTCATCTCCGACTGCGGGCAGCTCTGAGCGCGCCTGCTGCGCTCGCCCCACAGCCGCCGCCGCCCCCCGCACCTCCTCCGCCCCCTATCGCCTCGCCTGCTGGGCGGCGGGTCGGGAGCGATTCCAGATTTTGACACGGACTCGGAGCCAGAGGAGCAATATGTCAGGATAACAATAGGCCGCCACCTCCTCGCCACGACATGGCTCGTACCGCTTGGCGCACGCGCTGACTGCCTTAAACATCAAGCATACAAAACCCAGCGAGGACTGGATAGACCAAGGCGCCAAGACCTTCAAGGCTCTCAGGGTTCCCTGTGTTTTCGAGCGTTCCGAGCAGGCTCCCCAGAAACGAGTGGGCCTCCAGATGCTCTTGGACCTCCTGGAGCGCATCCTGAGCCAATCGCATCCTCTCGTCATGCCTTCGGCATCCTTCTGCCGCCTCATGGTCAGCAAGCGTTCTGATGTTCCAGCCTTAAACACCCGAAAGAATTTCGAGCACCAAGGAATTACCGAAACCAGAGTTTTTGTTACGTTTCGGGCCCTGGGAGGCGATATTCGTACGACATTGTTTCGATACTGTTCTGGGTGCTCGGAATTGTGGTCCTTAAGTACGATGGGAACAACATAAAGCAAGCGAATGCATGTGATGTTCGGCTGTCATGCTGCCGCAGCAGAGCCACTGTAATGCGCCGGCTGCAGACCTGGGTGTCTTTCGCCTGGATTGGGCACGCTGCAAGGAGGAGGCCTACGGTTATACGATCCCGGGTCGAGGGTTCTCACAGGCCCCTCACCAGATGGGATGGGTCCCAGGGTTTGTCGCCCTCCCCCCCTGATGGGAGGGGGCGCGACGACGACCACGACCACGACCACGACCACAACAACGACCACCACGACTGCGATGTTAAGGACGACGACGACGACGACAACGACGACGACAACCACCACAACAACCACCGCAGCCACGGACACCACCACCACCACCACCACCACCACCACCACGCCACGCCCACAGGGAGAGGGGGGCACCAACCGCGCGGGGGGGGGGCGCGGGCTCGACGGCATCAGCATGAGGGGGGCGGGCCGGAGCCCTAGATCACTTGTCCGTACGACCCTTGGGGTGATCAGGAGGTTGCGGGGGGGGGGACCAGTTGATGACAGCCTCAGGCACCATCGGGACACCTTCGAGACACCATCGAGACACTGGGACACCATGGACACCATCGGGACACCATCGGGGACGACCACCGCCAGGACACCCTCGGGACAGCGTCGGGACACGATCGCGGGGCACCACCAAGACACCACTGGGGGCACCATCAGGGCACCGCGGGACACCACGGGACACCATCCCTAGAGATCCGAACGAGCGTGTTCTACCGCTGCTGGCGGAAAACCGGGGGGGGTCACTACCGGTTCGAACCCCTCTCCCACCCCCCCACCCCCTCCTGAAAACTGGGGGGGGTCACTACCGGTTCGAACCCCTCCC